>PVNU02002851.1:0-63747 GCA_003013855.2 Liriodendron chinense
AATAAGGGAAAATGGAATACTCTATAGTTGTTGATGATATGCAATCACGAGAGTTGGATGTGTGCATAGAATTTACGAAATCAAACCATAAAATTTTGGGCATATATATATATATATATATAGAGAGAGAGAGAGAGAGAGAGAGAGAGAAATGCTCACCTGTGCACCCATTTTTCAGGAGAACTCATAAGTACTTTAGGTGAATTGAACATCACCTTGATTTGCCTCACTCTCTTTGCTATGGTCTACAGAGTTTTGGATCAGGTTGAAAGTTGGGCAATAAGGTTTTTTGAAGTACTGCATCACATGAGCATTTAGATTTTGGACTCATATCACTTGTGATGACTTCTAAAAAGTACTCACGAGTTCTCATGAGATCTGTGCGTAGGTGAGCACACACACACACTCTCTCTCTCTCTCTCTCTCTCTCTCTCTCTCTCTCTATATATATATTATATATATTATAGATATATATATATATATATATATATATAATATATATATATATATATCTTAACTAGAGAATGATGGATATTTAATGGGAGGTCAAAATGAAAGTTGAAACATGGACAAAATTTAAATTACAAGATATTTATTAATTAGAAGTTAAGATCGTTAAATCAATTTGAAATTTGTATGATGACCTGTTTAAAGTGTGGCCCATAACTTGGACGGCTTAATTGAGTTAATGCATAAGAGCCTGCCTAAGTATCTAATACTCTCCATTTTATTCTCTTCTCCATCGCTTGTAGAAATTATAAGAAAAGGGGCCTGAATGATAACAGAAGGTGAAAGCAACCCTCAGAAATCTCTAAACATAAGAGACAAATGCAATCATCTTATAACTTAAAAACAAAGACCCTTATTATAAACAAATCTATCATATTGTGTTATCGCCTGCTTAGTTTTAAGGAGGGTCTTGAGTGTTGTTGAACTTTTCAGATGTATCTCCACCGTACACGTGGCAATGTCTGCTTCAAGTCCGGCCATCCAGTGGATCGCCGGTCTTTATCATGGACTGGATCCTAGCTAATTTTGGCCTGATAATTTAATGGGCTGGTCCTAACCTGGCATCGGTAGAGATCCTACTAGTTGGCCGGCATGGCCCACCGTGACTAGGCGAGTCTTTCATACAGAAAGTGCTTCTAGGTGGGTTTCATTGTCGTCCTTACGTCATGAGCTCAGCTGGACTTTTTTTTTTTTTTTTTTTTTTTTTATCAGTCATGCAACCCACCCACCCAGTCAATCGTACAACACACCCACCCAATCAGCGAAGATAACCTCATTCACACTGAAGTCTTGGCATCGATTCCCAAGTGGGGGTGACTAACATTGCCATGTAACTACCGGTGGGGTGAGTGTATTACCTATAGGGTGTATAAAAAAAAAATAATAAAATAATAATAATAATAATAATAAATAAAAATAAAAACTCCTGCACTTGGGTTATTAGCTACCGTACCACATCTTTAATTGTTCAAAATTGTGGGGTCCACCTTGCATGTCTCCAATTGGTCCTGGGCCCGGCCCATCAGTATCAGATTGTTGAATAGGCCCAGCCTGCTAGTTTCAAATCCATGCCCGAGCCCAACCCATTGCCTGGCCTAAAAGTAAGCATGAAAAATACTCTTATTGTACACTTTGGATCAGAGCATGACTATTACATTCATGTATAAAACAACAGTACACATCATAACGCGCATAAATCCAAACCGTCCAAATTGTGGCCCCTGTTGTGGAGGAAGCATAACCAAAAGATTACACTGAATGGAGGACCATAACCATCTTATCGGCTCGAGAATTGGACGGTTAAGGGTCCATATCTAACAGAATAAGTGTTCATTGGTTAAGATCTGTGTCTTCCAACGAGTCTTATTTTAGATGCAAGCACATTGGTAGTTCCAATTTTCCTGGAGTATCAACGTTTTCCCTCAAAATACAGAATTGCTTCTTTCGATCTATGGTTTTTCACGTCTGATTTTGTCCGGTGACAAATATCAAACAACATTGACGGATGAGATTCAATCCCAAACGATCTAAAACAGAAGTATTCCTTTGGCAAAAACACTATTGTGCAAGTTCTAGGCTGCCCATCATGTGGACCCACTGTGAATGAGCTCCTGCCCACAAATCAAAGAGTCCACACATTGGGTGGGCCACGGGTGCACATTTGAATATATACAACCTGCATACTTCATAACCACGAGATACATGAATGATCCACCCTACAAGTGGACCATCCCAAGCTTTGGGCTATGATCGAACCACAGTGAGACCGAACTGATCAGCAGCCCAGGTGTCTTATCTCACACACGTGTGCATTCCACCAATCACTGGCTGTCTATCCTTGAGCGCGTTAAGTTAAAAAAAAAAAATCAATACGCAACAAGTCAATGAGAAACCATGATGCTGTGAAACTATGCCAGCCTTTTTTTTTTTTTGAATCTTTTTTTTTTATAGAAATTATTAGTGGCATGGCCGCTGCGAAAACGCCGGTGGAAGAAGAGTAGGGAGAGAAAAAAAGGTGAGAGACACGGAGAAAGTGTAGGGCTACACGTTACATAGAAAGAGAAGATAGATGCTTTCATTAGTGGGCGACCCACCCTCACTTTTCAATATTGTAAATGTGGGGCTACACGTTACATAGAGAGAGAAGATGAATGCTTCCATTAGTGAGTGACCCACCCCCACTCAAAGTTTAAGATCGGCCGCATTCTCGAGCTGATGTCCTAATATAAGCCAATACAATAGATGTACAAGGTGAATTTTTATACGGTCATCATGTTATGCTTTATATAACATTTGTTACATGGCTCTCTAATAGCAGTGTTGAGGTGGATTATATGCAAAAGGGAGAGTGGGTTATTTGTATAAGATTTGATCTTTGCAAATAAAATCTAAGCCATTTAAATACTTGTTTAAAGTAAAATCCGAACCATCCATTGCTAAGCAGCTACATTTTCATGACAAGTTTATCTTCTAATAACTAAAGTTTCTAAGAGTAATTGTGAGAGCAAAATTGTCCAAAAGTGCTTGTATTATATATTGTATCAGTAAAGCACAAAACATATGAGAAGATTATATGGGCAAAGGTACTGAATTTGATCATGAATATGGCAGATTTCAACAAATCGAAACCTGATGCAAGCATTCACTCACCCCATACACAATTCAGAGAGCATTGAAATCCATCGGTTGGCAATAACATGATCATAAGCTCAGTTAAAACAAAACAGATCATTTACCAAATCAAAGCAGAATAATGAGAAAAAGAGTATTGAATTTAAATCATATGCATGCATTCAAAGTCTCAGACGCCAAAGAAAAGCATATTGAATAACATTGGAGCCTTGCTAAGCCCACACATGTGTATAAGGCAGCCCATCTGCACACCGCATGTGCGAACCTAGAACACTTGTGCGAGAACTAAGCTCTCCACTTCAGTAGACCATGACATTCAGAACAACCCAGGTGCTTAAAGGGGGGGGGAAAGAAAAGCTATTGGAACATTCTTCAACCTTAAAAGACTTCCAACTCCAGAGAACAAGTTAGATGGGAAACTCCATTTACTAAAAAATTACTGCATCCAAAACCTTCACTGGACATGCATCTGAAAAATGGACATGGACAGTTCGACTCAACTATCTGGAACACACTGTAATTTACTTTTCCTGTATTTTAGCACTGAAAGTATGTAATTTACATTTTAAATGTATTTTTATCTATGCAGACACTATTTCTGTCTGATGGTCTCACCCACTGATCTCTTTGAAAACTTACATAATAAGAAGAAAAAAACTCTGTATTTATGTGTATGAAGTGTTGGGATTTCCAATGTTTGCAAGCCCGACTACTTTTGCCAGCGTCCAACACCAACACGTATCCGTGTCTATGTTACAAAGCTAGAAAGCTATTGAAGAAAAATAAAAATTCTCTTAAAATGAAAAACTACGTAATTTTAGTAATTACCAGCAAAACAATATCATAGAAGCTAAGGATAATAACACCATTATGAATGATATCCTCATGATTCCCCTCTCGAAACAAGTAAATCAAGTAACAGGCGAGAACAAAAGGTCTTAACTAGTTCTTTTAACAACTGTAAGAAGAAAACATAGCTGCATGTAAGATCAGATAAACTCAAAAAGACAAAGTGAAGAAGCCATCAGGCAGATTTTGAAATTGCGTCGGGTAGCCTAACACGACACCCTACGCATACGCGTGCGGAAGCTTGAGGAGCAACTAGAATTATGGCTGAACCTATAGGAGGGGGGTGAATAGGACCTTTTTTTTAAAAAAAATCTTTTCGCCTACTTTAACAAATCAGCAAATTAAAATATGTAAGCGATTAACACTTTGGCTTCCAAGCCTAAGTGGGTCCAATTAAAAGACTAGCAAAAGATAAAGCAATTAACAACCTAGTCTAATCAACTCATGTGGACTAGAGAGGATGGATCAAGAAATGCTCAAGTCAACATGAGGAGTGAAAGTACATCTTGTGAGTGTGGATGTGCCTATCAAGTGCCTAGCATACATTCCTAACTAAGCATTCATAATTAACAAATTAAACTCAATGCATTAAAGAGAAATGTGCTCAAGATCAATCACAAACACAAGGATGTATAGTGGTTCGACTACTTGTCTACTCCACTCCCGGTTCAAGTACTCAACCCCTTTGAGCACACCGGCATTCACTGGGGAGTTTAAATCTGGTTCCTCCCAACCAAGGTGTTTTAACTCGGATCCACCCAACCGGGGAGTTTACAGGTTCCTCCCAACCTACACGTTTGCACCCGTGTTGGTGGCTCCCCCTTGGAGACTTTGTTTTAGGCCCGACTAACGTGCCAAGGAACGGCTGACGTCCCTAGTTTAGGCCCAACTAATAGGCCAAGGATCGACTGACGACCCCGGGGCGAGTTTGTCAAACAAACTCTACACTCAACTCCCACAGGGAATTGAGTGGATGGACTCTTAACAAGACAACCTTACTTGTCGGATTGAGCCCCTTGTTGCGCCGCTTCGGGTTGCTTCTTCTCGCTCTCCCGTGCTTGAATCAGCTCCCCTTGTGCTCCCCCGATCTTTGACGCCGTTGCTTTGCCAAGGCTTCAGCTCCAAGATCAGCTACCTTGCATGTGATGCTCCATTGGAGATGCCCAAGGTGCTAGGGAATGGTGAAACCTCTACAAATGGTAGGAAATGGGTTTCCTAGAGGAATGCACCTAAATGGACTCCTAGGTAGTGTTTAGACAAAGGATTTAACTATCATCAAGGTGTCTAAACCCTAGGAATCAAGAGGGAACAAGTCCATTCTCAAGATGCCATTGAATGGCCCAAGCTTGTGATGAAAACACAAGGAGAATGCTTGCTATAGGTTTGGGATAGAGCCTCTAATGATCTCTAGCAATGGTGGCTTCTATCTCCTCAAAATCCCTCTCTCAGCTCAAAAACGAATCCCCCTTTTAAATAGATTTTCTTCCAACGGTCAAAAAACGGGCAGATTCGGCATCTCCGATTGATCGGAAAAGGTCCGATTGATCGGAGACCTGTCCGATTGATCGGAGACAAGTCCGATTGATCGGAAATCTATCCAGTGAAGTCTCTGGAAGATTCCGATTGATCGGAACACTGTCCGATTGATCGGACGGACCCCTTCCGATGGATCGGAAGACTGTCCGATTGATCGGAAATATGTCCAGTGGATTTTCAAGGTTGCTGGAAAAATTTCCGATTGATCGGAATTCTGTCCGAGTTGATCGGAGCTTCCGATTGATCGGAGTCCTATCGGAGCCACTGTCCGATTGATCGGAGTCCTATCGGAACACCTATCGGAAACTGCTGTTTGAGCCTTTTTTATGCAGGCTTCCACCTCTTAAATTAGTCTATCTTATCATGTTTTTCATGGAGTTCTAAGACTAATGATGATGACTAAGGGTATACCTAGTTGGTCCAAGTCATCTAAGAGGTTATGGGTTAGGTTTTGGTCAAGGCAAGGCACACCAAGGCATCACATTTACCTGTTTCTTCTTCTTGATGCAGCCGGCCACTTGAGTCTTCGTCTTCGTCTTCATTAAGCTCAACCGACACTAGACCACTGACCTAAGTAATTGACAAACAAGGTGCACTAGTATACCATAGAAAAGTGCACTAACAATCTCCCCCTTTGTCAATTACTTACAAAAACCTAACCTACCAAAACAAATACATGTACAAGAGATTACATTGATATGAAATAAAATACAGGACTCTTGACATGCCTAAACTAAGCAGCTCCTCTTCAGTTTGCTCCCCCATAACCTGTCAATCCCTGCATCACAAAACATAGCAAACTAGTTTTGGTGGGACTTGATCTTTTCCCCCTTTTTGTTAGCAATTGACAAGCTATTCTCTCCCCCTTAATGATGCAACTATTAAGGTCAAGGTAAGAGAAGATAGTATGTCATAATTATAACTATAAACACATGCTAACAAGGAGAGTATAGGGTGCATGATACATAAATACATGGAGCATGCTAAGGAACATGATTAACAAGAAAATGAAACTATCTAAGCATAGTTAATCATGCATAATTGGTCATCTATGATATACACTAAGCATTAAAGCTCAAGGGCTTATAGCCCAATCAACCAACCTCCCCTATTGGTATATCAAGACCAATACTAAGCAAAGATTAGCATACAATGAAGCATAAAACTCAAGATGATTAGCTAATCTAAGCATGGTGATAATCTAGCAAGCAAATTATCAATTAAAAGCAAGGCTAAATTATCAAAATTTGGGCTCATGAGGCTTGAATCCTCTGATTTGCCCATACACACAGAAATGAGGCTGAAATCCTCAGATTTACCTATATAGCATTTCTAGCTACCCTCACTAACTATGTTTAGTTTGATAACCTAAGGGTAACTAATTTCCTCAACACCCTCATAAAATGTAGCATGAGGTGAGGGGTTGGGAACTCCTTCTACTCCTAGAAGGGATAGCGGTTGGGATCCCCTCTTAGATAAGCGGGAAGAGGGGTAGTGGTGGAAGCCGAGAGAGCTAGATCATTATGTTGGCTCCCATCACTAGTAGATCATCGGATTTGGAGTCCGACTCCTCCGTATTATCCCACGTGGCAGCCATCGCCTTTTTACCTTTCGGTTTAGGCGTTTCCGGACAGTCCGGGGCAATATGGCCACGTTGACCGCAACCGTAACATCGGACGGATGAAGGTTTGGATGATTTCCCTTTATGTTTATCACCCTTCTTGTCCTTCTTGTCACGGCTATTCCCTCTATCAAATTTGAGGAATCTCTTGAATTTTTTGTTTAATTTCTTCCTCATCATCCTCATCATCGCTATCTTCTCCGACTCACTCTTAATTTTCTTATGTTTGTGAGAGGATTTTAGGGCGATGTTTTCTTCCTAGAGGGGGCCTTAAAGTGTAGTTCATGAGTTTGTAGGGAACCTATGAGTTCTTCTACTTTCATGCTATCTATATCTCTACACTCTTCTAAGGCAACTATTTGGAGTCAAATCTTCCCGGGAGGGACCTAAGTATTTTTCTACAAATCCTTCCTTCCGGAACCCGATCCCCCAAGACAAACATGGAGTTACAAATATCTGACAATTTAGTATAAAACTCCATGAAAGTTTCAGTCTCTTCCATCCTAATATTTTCAAATTTGGTGGTTACGAGCTTGAAGCTTTCGAGCGTCTTACTGTGCTAGTTCCCTCGTGGGTAACCTCAAGTATATCCCACGCTTCTTTTGCAGTTGCGCATGTGAGAATGCGCTGAAATTCCTCCGGGGAGGAAACCGCACAGCAAATCGCATTGAGAGCTTTGGCATTTGCCATGTATGAGCTCTCTCTATGTCATCCCATTTGGAATCATCTTTGGGAAGACAATGTATTTCCCATCAACCTCCACTTGCTCGGTGGGCAAGGTATATCCAGTTTGTGGTGCTAAGCCACACCGGACGGTCCATGGATTGGAGAAAAATTCTCATTCTCGCTTTCCAATAAGCATAGTTAGGACCCGTCAAAGAAAGGTGGACGGTTGGTGGCACTCCCATCTCGGTTAGACATGATGCTAGTGCTCCGGTATCGGATCTTACTCTAGACGGTTACGTCCTTGAAGAGCAACCCGCTCTGATACCAATTGAAATTGCGTCGGGTTAGCCTAACACGACACCCTACGCATACGCGTGCGGAAGCTTGAGGAGCAACTAGAATTATGGCTGAACCTATAGGAGGGGGGTGAATAGGACCTTTTTTTTTAAAAAAAATCTTTTCGCCTACTTTAACAAATCAGCAAATTAAAATATGTAAGCGATTAACACTTTGGCTTCCAAGCCTAAGTGGGTCCAATTAAAAGACTAGCAAAAGATAAAGCAATTAACAACCTAGTCTAATCAACTCATGTGGACTAGAGAGGATGGATCAAGAAATGCTCAAGTCAACATGAGGAGTGAAAGTACATCTTGTGAGTGTGGATGTGCCTATCAAGTGCCTAGCATACATTCCTAACTAAGCATTCATAATTAATCAAATTAAACTCAATGCATTAAAGAGAAATGTGCTCAAGATCAATCACAAACACAAGGATGTATAGTGGTTCGACTACTTGTCTACTCCACTCCCGGTTCAAGTACTCAACCCCTTTGAGCAACACCGGCATTCACTGGGAGTTTTAAATCTGGTTCCTCCCAACCAAGGTGTTTTAACTCGGATCACCCAACCGGGAGTTTACAGGTTCCTCCCAACCTACACGTTTGCACCCGTGTTGGTGGCTCCCCCTTGGAGACTTTGTTTTAGGCCCGGACTACGTGCAAGGAACGGCTGACGTCCCTAGATTTTTAGGCCCAACTAATAGGCCAAGGATCGACTGACGACCCCGGGGCGAGTTTGTCAAACAAACTCTACACTCAACTCCCACAGGGAATTGAGTGGATGGACTCTTAACAAGACAACCTTACTTGTCGGATTGAGCCCCTTGTTGCGCCGCTTCGGGTTGCTTCTTCTCGCTCTCCCGTGCTTGAATCAGCTCCCCTTGTGCTCCCCCGATCTTTGACGCCGTTGCTTTGCCAAGGCTTCAGCTCCAAGATCAGCTACCTTGCATGTGATGCTCCATTGGAGATGCCCAAGGTGCTAGGGAATGGTGAAACCTCTACAAATGGTAGGAAATGGGTTTCCTAGAGGAATGCACCTAAATGGACTCCTAGGTAGTGTTTAGACAAAGGATTTAACTATCATCAAGGTGTCTAAACCCTAGGAATCAAGAGGGAACAAGTCCATTCTCAAGATGCCATTGAATGGCCCAAGCTTGTGATGAAAACACAAGGAGAATGCTTGCTATAGGTTTGGGATAGAGCCTCTAATGATCTCTAGCAATGGTGGCTTCTATCTCCTCAAAATCCCTCTCTCAGCTCAAAAACGAATCCCCCATTTAAATAGATTTTCTTCCAACGGTCAAAAAACGGGCAGATTCGCATCTCCGATTGATCGGAAGAAGTGTCCGATTGATCGGAGACCGTCCGATTGATCGGAGAAGTCCGATTGATCGGAAATCTATCCAGTGAAGTCTCTGGAAGAATTCCGATTGATCGGAACACTGTCCGATTGATCGGACGGACCCCTTCCGATGGATCGGAAGACTGTCCGATTGATCGGAAATATGTCCAGTGGATTTTCAAGGTTGCTGGAAATTTCCGATTGATCGGAGATTCTGTCCGATTGATCGGAGCTTCTGTCCGATTGATCGGAGTCCTATCGGAGCCACTGTCCGATTGATCGGAGTCCTATCGGAACACCTATCGGAAACTGCTGTTTGAGCCTTTTTTATTGCAGCAGCTTCCACCTCTTAAATTAGTCTATCTTATCATGTTTTTCATGGAGTTCTAAGACTAATGATGATGACTAAGGGTATACCTAGTTGGTCCAAGTCATCTAAGAGGTTATGGGTTAGGTTTTGGTCAAGGCAAGGCACACCAAGGCATCACTTTACCTGTTTCTTCTTTCTTGATGCAGCCGGGCCACTTGAGTCTTCGGTCTTCGTCTTCATTACGCTCAACCGACACTAGACCTACTGACCTAAGTAATTGACAAACAAGGTGCACTAGTATACCACAGAAAAGTGCACTAACAGATTTCACCATTTTAAACCACCATAAGACATGCATGCTATAACACACACGTTAGTCATTAGATGATATCAGCAGAAATACATCTGAATTGCGCACAGGAAATGAGGAAAGCTGTCAACTTTATAAAATGCATGGGTTCTACAGCCACTAAAATAGTGCCGTGAAGCTTGTTTGCAATTGATCCATGAAGAGTCTGTCATGAGTGCGACTCTGTTTGGTTCTGGCAACATGGGTTTTGGTAATGTGACTACTACCCACAAATCCAGAAGATTCAGATGAACCGATTTATCATTTTTTCACAATTAATACATTCAACAATTAGTTAATAATTATGAGGGCCACCCAATTTCGAATGTTTCATATGTGTGTGCATGCATTTATATATGCATCATGGAGAAGGCTATGATGGGAAGTTAATATTTGAAAATCAGAATTTTCAAATAATCCTAATTCAAGTGGGCCCCACGACCCTGCAAAACCATGTAGTCTGAGCTTTTTGGTCCAAGAGGGAAATATCAAAGGCTGAAATTTTGTGCGCTTTCGCTACAAAACACCAAATGAAATCTGATGTTGTGAGCATGGGGCCTGCCAGAATAAGGAACATCTAAAAAAATCTCGATTTCAGAGATTTGCTCTCCAAACATAGCTTAACAAAATAAGAAATATGCAGCAGATAATGGAGAACAGCTTGTTATTATCGGAGTCAATATATACATATAATGTTCCGACATAGAAGAGAGAATACAGCAATCAAAACACTATTAATAAATACGAAAAGCATACTAAAGAAACTTCAGACTTACTGCAGTAGGGCAAACAAAACATTCTTAATATATTACAGAAAACACGTTGTGCAGAGCATGTGATCTTGCCCAAGTGACTCGATGGATGCTGCTCCATTGTTTTCCCCTCTTTTTGAATCTACATATTCCCATGCTTATTTGTACCTTTTCAACGAACTTCTGTCATTTCACGTGCAACGATAAGTTCATCTGGAAGATCGCCACTGTCAGTCGGCATCAGTATCTCATCATCGGCTGTAAAATGGTATCTCTCACCGATAGCTCTCAAAAACTGGTATACTTCAAACATTGTAGGCCTCTCCTTTGGGGCAGACAGAACACAGTTGCACGCAACTTTGAGAAACTGGAGGAGCTCGCTATCACAGCCCCGACCAATCAAAGACTTATCAATGGCGTCCTGGAGAAGAGAGTTATTTGAAAGATAAGTAATCCACTCGGCCAAATTCCCCTTGAAGCTTTCCGGAGCACTTCTCACTTGAGTGGGTTTTTCGCCCGTGACTAGCTCGAGCAACACTACTCCAAAGCTGTAGACATCACCCTTTGGAGTGGCCACCAGCGTGCGTGTATACTCCGGAGCAACATAACCCATATCCCCAAATTCGCCATTGACAAAGGTACTAAGATGGGTGTCAACTGGATTCATAAGCCTCGCCAGCCCAAAATCGGATATCTTAGGCTCGTAATCGTCATCCAACAGGATGCATTTCGAGCTTATGTTGCGATGAATGATACGAGGATTGCAGTTATGGTGAAGCCATGCAAAGCCTTTTGCTGCCCTAACACTGATTTTCAGCCTCAGAGACCATTCCATTGGTTTGGCTTTGGCTTCGGCTTCGGCTTCGGCATCCACCGGATGTAGTTGCTCAAAAAGACTCCCGTTGCGCATGTGTTTGTATACTAGAAGTCTCTCTTTTTTGGCAATGCAGAAACCCATAAGGGGAACCAAGTTGCGATGTTTTACGCTCCCCAATGTCTTCATCTCGGCTATGAATTCATTCTCAGAATGTTGAGAATCCTGAAGCCTCTTAACGGCAAGGAAAGAACCATCTGGAAGTGTCGCCTTGTACATTGTGCCTGTCCTCCCTGATCCGATGATGTTGTCTTTGTGGAAGTTATTAGTGGCCTTCATGAGATCGTTGAACTTCATTTTCGAAACCGACTTCTCAAACATGGAGACCTATTCATTGGAATACCTTCATTAGCATGATGTAATTGAAAAAAAAAAAAAGGCTTTTATTATATAGTAATGAATGATTCTTTTTGAAGGATATACAGTAATGAATGGTACATTCTTGAAAAGGGGAAGGGAAGCAAAACTCGAGACCAAAAGATCAATTTCTTATCTAGTGTGTCCACTCGAATTTGGACATGAGGCAGACTGTCCGTGATATGGAACTGTTCATCATGTGGGTCAACCCATGGCCCACTGTCCACAACCATGCAAGTAAGTTGATCCCAACATCAGCATCTAGTGCATAACACCAACAAGCGGCCAACATTCTTTTCCTAGTCTCTCCCATTTGCAGGTCACCGACCAGATGGGTAGAACTTAAGATCATCATCAGTGAGATCTTTTGAACATGCCTTGATCCACAGCTGGACAATGGTCCAATTTGAATTAAGTACACCAGAAAAGGAATTTGATCCTCTGTGCTCTGATCATGTTTACGGAAAAGGAAATATCTTTTTTTTTTTGAAAGCTACTGAAAAGGAAATCTATATCTCACTATGCTGGAGGTAATGAAATCAGCTTACCTTGATGCCTTTGGTTCCTTTATACTCTTTGCCCACTTGTTTCCTTCAAGGTCTTCTTCCTTCTTCTTCTTAGACACCTTACGCAAACTGAATAACAGAATAACACCGATAATTATACTGAGAGCACTATCCCGCCAATGGCTGCACCGATGATGACACCAGTATGTGACTTTTTCGGAGGTCCTCTGCAAACAACATTCAAAGGCTTCCCACAAAGTCCCGGATTATTCGCGAAGCTTGAGGGCCTGTATAATACTTGTCCCCTTGGCAAATTGGGGAATGGCCCTGACAAAGAATTGTCTGTGACACTGAACTGAGACAGCCGTTGGAGCCCGCCAAGTTCATAGGGGATCTGACCTTCAAACCGATTGTGTTGGAGACTAAGTGTATTCAGGTAGGTACAATTCCCAAGGTTTCTTGGAATTACGCCGGAGAAATTGTTATAGGAGAGATCAAGGGTTGTCACATATGGTATTATTCCACTGATGTTCTCAGGAAGGGGTCCGAAGAGCTCATTTGTCGATAAATCCAATCCTGTCATGCTTGTGCAGTTCTTGAGAGCCACCGGGAACCGACCTTTGAGGCCATGTTCGAGAGGCGTATGTTTAGGACCTTGGTTTCATCAGGGTGCCAACATTCGATGCCATTGAATTTACAGATGAATCCTTCCGTCGTGTTGTCGAAAAACCCATGAAGCTAGGTAACCATTAGTGTCGTTCAGCGATGCTTTTAGGTCTCTCAAACATTGAATATCACTTGCGACACCGTTGCAAGTGTCACTACTCAGCCACAACCAGAGAAGGGTAGGAAGAAGAAAGACAGCAGCTCTGCTTCTCATGGCCATAGACATGAAATTTACCATGTAAGTCCCGTCTTCTCCCCTCCTTGAAACCAAAAATTACTGAAATACCATCCAAACCCTCTCCTTTCTCAAAACCCAAACAGACAAAGTACCCAATTCAGCTTTCTTCTCCAATCACCCATTAAAATACATGAAAATCAAAACATACCCACATAAAAAACCAAAAAGGGGAAAAAAAACCCCAACCAATTAAGAAAAAGATACAACTCCAAAAACCCTAACCCTAGAAATACAATACCCACCAAAGGAATTCAAGCCAGTTCAGCTCTATACCTGCCACCCATAAAAATTAATCAAATTTAAGAAACGCCCAAATGAGAAAAAAAGAAATCACAGATGAATAAGCACAAAAGCAAGGAATTCAAAATCCCCCCTTCTTCTCAAAACCCAAATCAGGAAATTTGTCTGCAACCCATCAAAATTCATCAAACTTCACAGAAACCCAGATGAGGAAATCGAGAGATGAGTAAAAAAAATACAAGGAATTCAAACACTTACCGAAGATTTTTCGAGGAATTCCAGAAGATGAAATACACAACCTTCAAAACCCTAACCCTAGAAATCGCAAACGGGGTGCTTGTATTTCAACGATGAAAGTTCGTGCCTCCTTCTCCTAAGACTTTCCAGCTTATATTTCTTTAAATTTTCTTTTCCAACCAACCAAAAGCGATTGCTTTGACGATTCAAAGGGCAGAAAACAGTACCAGAAAACAGTCAAAACACTAGCAAGGCTCGCCCGCTCATGGGCGAGCATTTCTTGCTCGAGGGCTTCCACCATACTCGACCGAGTCTATGTACAGTGTGACCATTGTACTGGGGAGCAGAGTAGGTGTTACCCTGACCGTGGGGCCCACTTTGATGTGTTTTTGTGTATCCATTCCGTCCTTCCGTTTTTTCAGCTCATTTTATGGCATATTGCGAAAACCGAAGCTGATACATGTCTCAAATGGACCACACCACAGGAAATAGTGATCATTGAATGCCTACCATTGAAACCTTCCTAAGGACCACCATAAGGTTTACTTTCCATCCAAACTTTTGATAAGGCCACACAGACCTGGATGAACGGAAAACACAAATATTAGCTTGATCCAAAACTTGTGTGGCCCACAATGAGTTTTTAATGGAGGGTATTCAATCCTTACTGTGTGATCCACTTGGGATTTTCATATCCTTCATTTTTGAGAATATGCCCTAAAATGATCTGGAAAAACTGGTGGACGGCGTTGATACACAACACATAGATCAAGGTGGGCCCCACGGTCAGGGCAACACCCACTAACGTGTAACCCGGGTAACACCTAATCCACCCACTTTGTATTGTGTTACCCGCCATGGATGGCCCACGCCCATAGATCTTAAGAAAGAAATGCATCCACTGCCATATTGAAAGGCCCATGATTGGATGGTTTGGATCTTGCGGTTGGAGAGGCCGGATCCTCTACAAGGCTTTGTAGGTCAAGCTTATGTGTGGGCCCCACCGTGATGAGGTCAACTGAGTTTTGGTATGGTCTGATTCTTGGGACGTCACTTCCTGGCTGGGTGCGTCTTCTGAATGGATTGGATGACATTTACAAAACAGGGTGGGCCATGGACAACACACATAATCTGGAAGGTTTTAAACAGTGGGTGTTACCATCTTAAATGTTCCCTGTTATGTGGCCCACCAGAATCTTGGATAGGCCTGATTTTTTCAAGTCGAGGAAAAAATGAAGGAACGTACAAGATGGACGGATTGGATTTTATGAATACATCACAATGGACCCCACACATCAGATTATAGGTTAAGCTTAATATACCATGCTTTGCAGCGGATCCGGCGTGTTGGATCATTGATCGTGGACCCCAATGGTACAAATTCAGGTTTAGAACAGCATTCCTTGTATCGCTCTCTCCCCTTTCCATGGCCACATTATCTACTAATGTGATCAGAACCGTTCATCTCGTGCGCCAGCACGTGGATGGGCCCTAGTGAGAAAGTCATTCCGGGTACATAAATATAGCCATCTGATGGGACTCGGATTGCGTCCTGCCCCTGCCAGGACGGATTCGGTCCAGGAAGAGGATCTTTGGGGCCACCGTGATGTGTATGTTTTATCCAGGCCGTCCATCCATTTTGACAGATTGTTTTGGTGGATGAGCTTAAAAATGAGGTAGATCCAAAGCTCCAACAGACCACACCACAAGAAGCACGGAAGATAACGATGCACACCGTTGAAACCTTTCTAGGGTACATCGAACCTGATGGGGACCCTGACGGGGATGTAGGAAAAATATAAATATCAACTTGATCCAAAACTTCCGTGGCGCTTAAGAAGTGTGGTCCACTTGAGCCTTGGATCTTCCTCATGTCTAAAATGATCTGACAAAATGAATGGACGGCGTGGATGAGTAAATACATCAACGTGGTCCCCACAGAATCCCTGCGTGGACCAAGTCCATCCTGGTAGGGGCAGGGCGCCATCCGCGTCCCATCCGAAGTAGCGACATGCTCGTTTCAAGTGGCGAGCCTGCGTAGCAAAATTATATTTTGTATACGGGCGGAGTATGATGCTTCATATGCAGGCCTTGGAGAACTGTATGCTTGTAAGATATGTATAATTAAAATCAAACCGTTCAAATCTTGGGCCCCCACTTTATATACTTCATAACACCAAAATAAAATTGATTAGATGCTTCTATTCTCTGATTATATATTTCTATTTACTGAGTACGGGCTATTTGTTATTTTATTTTAGATGTCCATCAAGGGGCCAGTTAAAATATCAGCTGAGTCTGACTGAGGGTCCACCTTATGTCACAATAACAATATGAACACTTTGACTACAGTTACACTGTGCAACATTTTTTTTGCGTATGAACTATCATACTCTGCCAGAGTATCAGACCTTTTCAAAAAGTGGGAAGAGAGAAATGCTGGTTTAAGCTCGCGACTCGCGACTCACGATTTCAGCATTAAAGAAACGGGAGCACTATTAAAAAGACCGGAATCCTCTACCATGCACCCTCGTGTGTGCAAATCCAAGCTCTGTGAGGCCCATATTATTTTCTTTATAAAATCCAATCCTTCTAACAGGTTAAAATTTTAAATCATCCGTACATATCAGAAATCAGACTGATAAAATTACAAGTGAACCACACCAATTGGAACAAGTTAAAATCATGTCTAAATTATATAAGATCACGAAATGTGGCCCACTTAAGTTTTAGATCATTCTGAATTATTTTGTACATCCCTTATTGATTGTAATAATCACGTGATGAACGGATTGGATGGAACAAAAACACACTATTGTGAGGCCCAAGCACCAACCTACATTTAGCACCTACTTCCCATTGTTACCTGTGGTGGATCGGTAGGAGTTTTCTCTGAGAGTCTAGCATCGAGAGTCCCACCATATGTACAGAGTAGATGTCACACGGACAACACGGTGGGCCCCACAGAGGAGCTCCAGTGTTGTGACTTACGCAGGAATATTTGTATATTTTCTCTTTTTTTATATATTCATAAATTCTGAGCCCTTTAAACATTTGCTTTGTCATTCTAACCGTTCATTGATATTTGTAAATTTCATCCACGTTATTCTCACCCTACGGCAGTAAAATTATAAAATGCCATAGGACAAACGAAACGAAGGATCATCTGGCATGAGTGAATTCGTGTGAATTGGCATGTTAAAGTCAAAAATCACTTTTGACCTATGAATTAAGGGCCCACCTAGCATGGGTGAAGTGGTGTGAATTGGTGTGCATCCAAAAAAGTAAGGCTATTTGACCAAGAGCGACTTAGTGGTAAATGAAATTAATAGTTAATGGATAGTTGTGCTTTTGTGTAACACTTTGTTTTACTTGGAATGGGTAGTAAATGAAGATGGGAAAGTTGCAATAGTAACAAAGGCGTCATTAGGTTACCAATCCTTCGTACACGGAGCATGCTGATGACACCTCAAACAATTTAACCATTGGCCACATAACTAAAATCACATTAATATGATGATCTAGCTTGTTCAAT
This sequence comes from Liriodendron chinense, assembly GCA_003013855.2. Lineage (NCBI taxonomy): Eukaryota > Viridiplantae > Streptophyta > Magnoliopsida > Magnoliales > Magnoliaceae > Liriodendron > Liriodendron chinense. The sequence continues at coordinate 17,558 of PVNU02002851.1, forward strand.
GACGTAGAGAGGACGTGGTAGGTCAATCACCATCTCCCTAACCGATTGTTTCTCAAATCCACGAGAAGAAATAAAAGATTAAAGAGGAAATTAATTCCGAATAATTGCTTTATTGATAATTGAATGAATAAAAATGGAATTACAATGCATATAAATAAGAAACTAACCCTAGATAAAGTATCAGATTCCAACTCAAATTCAAACTCCTAGAAAACGCAACTTACTATAAATAGTAAACTTTCTATTTATACAAGTTGTTCAATCCTACTAGAACTCTTGGTTTTCGGCCAAAAATAGAAAGTTATCAAACGGCCCCAACCATGTTGTTCTACTAAATATTCTAAGCCCTTCCATGTTGGGCACTAACTCTAAAACCCTACAGATCCAAAGTTATGATCGAATTAAAACTTACTATAAATAGTAAAATTGAAAATAAACTAGCCTAATGACCGTCGATACGGTCGAATCTTACGATTCCGGCATGGGCAACCCAGCATAGCGGGATTGGTTGGCTAAAGTAGCTCGATCTACCCCAAATTGATATATTATGTCCCGAAACTCATTCTGGATTGCGAGATACAGCTGGTTTACGGTCCGGATCACTTTCGACTCCAACTGGTCTTCTTTTGATCCATCTGGGCCATGAAATAATCAGCGACCCGTTCTACATCATTCAAGCATCGGCCACGCAATGAACACTTAAGGAGTGTTTGGATCTTAAGTTACTTATTCACTTGCCTCAAGTGCAAGGCTGCGATGTAGTAATAATTCTCGGTAAAACCAAGGTCGATCCTTAAGGATTGTCATAGCAATTCTAAACTTTATAACTAAGATGGACTAAATTCATATTTGTAATGATGGATAGAAATTAAGAACATAAAACTATCTATTTTAGAACTAAATTAGGAAAATAAGCACTAGAGATCCAATGATCCACTTATAATCATCCACAATGCCAATTCAAACAATTCAAGCCAATAATTTAATTAGAATCGAAGTTCTATCCCTATCCAACTGGAATATAAAATAATTAAATCATCACAACATGTCTAACATAAATGGATCATCTACTGATATGGTTCTCTCATAATCAACTAAGGCATTGGGTGTATCAAATCACACAACCCAATCATTCACAAAACAAGCAAGATCACATTCATGGTTCTTCCTCAAGCCTTTTCACTAGACTTGAGTTAGAAGCATGAATTGAACTTTTATTGAACCAATATCACCACATAAACATTTATCTCAGATTAATTTAAAAGATAAAAACCCTTTTAGTTTAGTTCTAGATAAGCTCTTAGGAAACTTAATTTGTAAGATCCCCTAGCATCCAACATATTATTATGGATCTAAGATCTCTACAAACCTAAAATCCTATTAATCAACATCCCATTAAGCAATCTCAGTAATTAAAACATCCCATGTAAGAGAAATCACAAGAGATAGAAGATCAACTAAAAATACTAACTTATTTCAAACTAAAACTAGAAGTATTCTTCATAAAACTAAAAGTACTTGAACTATTTCGAATTAAGCATTGTAAACAACTAAAAGCTTCACCTCTTAGCCCCGGCTAAGAGGTTTAGCTAACCATCAATAGGTTAAACTAAAACTCAAAAGAAAACTAAAGGAAAATATAGAAAACCGAGTTTGGAGGAGTTGTAAATGCTCCACAACGATCCTCTTCACCTTCCAAGACTTTCCAAGCCTTCTATGATCACTTAGAAACGAACCCTAGGTGTCCTTTTATAACGGAGAAGCCCCACCGACTCAGAAAGTTTCAGAATCGCATACTAACTTACGCAGCGCATGATTTTTCGAAGTTTGCTAAGCAAGCTTATGAAATTCTTCAAAATTGCATTGGCTTGCCGACCGGTCGGACTAGTCTAGATTTGGTCCAGCAAGCACAAAAGGGAGGGCTGCCACATGGCTGACCGGTCTTGACCGATTTAGGCCTATTTGGCTTGCTTTTAGTCTTCTTTTCTCTCTCTTCTTCTTCCCTTCATTTGGCCCACCTTCTATCATCATCAAATAGCTTCAAAAAGAGTTCTTTTAGACATCAATTAGGTGAAGTTTCTCTCTCTCCCACTCTCTCTCTCATTCCTACAACCACAAAACATGCATTAGATAGGTCTTTTAACATACAAATCATGCATAAATGTGATGCAATGGGGTTAGAATATGTATAAATTAGGAGCTCAACATTACTTATGCCTTAAGTGCCTTATCTTGATTTCTATTTATTAAATTGAAGTGATTTAAGTAACTTTAAATAAAAAAGTTATTTATAATAAATCATAAACTAAACTTATCTCAAATAAGTTACTTATTACTGATGTAAGTAAAAAAAGTAACTTATTTGGTGGTATCCAAATGGGCCCAAATTAAAACATTGGCAAAGTCATGCCATCCGAAATCCTTACATTTGTAACCTACTTGAGGGTTAAAATTCCCTCTTTCACAAACAAAGTATACATTTTATTAGGCTTGTTACAATTATCCGATCAAATGTCATATATGTATGCTAATTTGAGGCATTAGAGTTAATTTATTTGATCAAATTCAGGTTCACGTGATTATACTATAAACTTCTAATGCGTTTCAATTAAAGACTGTCAAATATTATCTAACATTTTATAAAATTTCAATTATTGGCTACTAAATACAATTGAGAATTTCAATTTACATGAATCCCATGGTAATTGTGATTTGGAATATTTCAATTCACATAAGTAAATAGGAAATTGATTTAGAGGTAAATGAATTGGAAGTAAATGGCTTTTTTGCCACTATGTTTAGATGGGAGTAAATGAAATGTATTTGAAATCAAAATATTTTATTTAGACAGGAGAAAATGAGAGGAATTGGAATACATTTGAATTTTTTTATATTTACAGAAATATATGTGATATCTCAAATAAGCTTTAATATCTCAACTTAGTATATATATGCAATATTTTATAGAATGATTATGATGTAGGACAAGAACCTCCCGATGAAGGGAGTGGATCAAGCACATTCCTATCACACATGGACCAGAAAAAGATCAAAGAAAAGTTGGCAAAATCGACAATTTGCGCATGTATGGACCAAAAGAAGGTAGATTGTAAATCAACCATAACTTTTGATCCGGGAGGAGTTACGGGACACAACTGACCCACTATAGTGGATCGTGTTCGTCCATTTCGCCAGAAAATGTGCGGTTAAAGCAGAAAAAATGAGATTTTAGAAAAACCTGTTATTCTTAGTAATTCCGAATTTTAGTTTGTTTAGTTTTTGTTTATATAGAAGTTTTAGTTGGAGTTGGAGTCTAATACTGCTTCTTAGGGTTTAATTTATTATTTAAAGCATTGTAGAGATGATTTTATAATTAGTCAATCAATTATTACGAATTTTCTAGAAGCATTATAGAATGATTTTATAATTAGGCAATCAATTATTACGAATTTTCTAGGAATTATTTTCTTTTTATCTTCACGTAGATTCAAGAACACCTTGTGCATTCAAGGTATCTATTAGGTGGGGAGACGGTGATCGACCTACCACGTCCTCCCTACGTCAGTGGTATCAGAGCAAGGTTGCTTCCTCACGACAATGGACTTTAATGAAGGGTTAAATTTTCATCTTGCGGAGAGTGCTCCAAAGGATTATCTCACGGCGGCAGCTTTCAATGCAGCACAATAGGAGAATCGGTTGATCCTGCAAGGTATACAAGCAACCCTCAACTGCATCGCAGCGGCGTTAAATCTGCCTCAAGCCCAAGGCGATAATCAATAACCACTTATGCTCGTTGTACGAAACAACCCCGTATTTCATAGAGCACCCCAAGTGGCCAATCGTAAGGCTACCCCAGATAATTTAGAATCCAGCGATAAAGAGGTCGAAGACATTATCGTACGACGGCTTGCGTGTGGGAACGATCGTGAGGATTATGTTGAAAGAGATTTTCGAGGTAGTGCAACTTTAGATGAAGTCTCTAAAGTACAACCCACCACAATCTCAGAGGATCTTTAGAATTCTGAGGAGGTGAAAGAAATCAATACCTCAGTCTTAAAGGATAGGGAAAGAGAGTATGAAATTATTCCAGACGTTATGGAGTTAATTTTGACGGAATCCATGAGCATCCCAGAAAGTGCGACGCCAATAATATAGGAAATCGAAGCGATCATAGTCGTCAAAGTTTCTGATGATTTGTTCCTTGTGCAGGATATTGTTATTTCTTAGATTGAGCCTATTTTCAACAACATGAAGAATCTATTTGCCAACTAATTCCAACCTGAAGAGAAATAAGAAGATTCTCTTGTCTTGTACCAGGAAGAGGCCAGGGATAGGTATTTTGAACCAATCCCGTTAGGGCTGAAAGTCGGGTGGGTTGGGTCAGGTTAGTACTCAACCCTAACCCTAACCCAATCCAAGGTTCCTATAACTCAGCCCTAACCCAACCTAACCTAACATCGGGTTGGAAATTCTCAACCTAAGCCCAACCCAAGCGAGCTCGGTCAGGTTGATACATGCTAATAATTTCGTTATTACATTAGTCTATTATGTTTCAATACACGCCTTATTTTTTGTACTTATGGCTTTATTAATTATATATGTAGTTATTCATGTAAAGAACTTCACTTTTTCTAAACAAATAAGTTAAAATATAAGATAACTACTCCTTTAACATTCAAGCATTTCAAATTCAAGCATATCAAAATTCAAACATAATAAGTTTACTTATGAAAGTAATATAAACTAATAAGTTTACTTAACTAAAATATAATACAATTATAAGTAACTTGTATATGGATCGGGTTTGGGTTGGATCGGGCAACCTAAGACCTCAACCCAAGCCCGACCTAAACTTCATTAATTGGGTTGGTGTTTTCATAGCCCAAGCTCGAGATCGGGTTCGATACTTCCTACCCAAGCCCAACCTAATGTCGGGTTGGTCATGAGTTGGTCGGGTTGAACCCGCCCAACTTTTAGCCCTAAATCTCGTTGAACAATATGAGCACGAATCACAAGCTGAAGTCGTGGAAGAAGTTGGACGTTAATCGTGACGCTAATTTAAAGAGAAACTCAAGGACGGATTTTTTTTCAAGTGGGGGAGAATGATGTAAGAAAAGAACTCCTTGATGAAGAGCGTGGATCAAGCACATTCCTATCGCATATGGACTAACAAAAGATCAAGGAAAAGTCAGTAAAATTGACAAGTTACGCATGTATGGACCAAAAGAAGGTGGACCATAATTCAACCATAACTTTTGATTCAGGAGGAGTTACGGGACGCACAGGATATAGATTCCAACTGAAAATTTATTTTGATCCAAGAGATGTTTGTGCGTTTCGCTAGAAAACGCGTGGTTAAAGTAGAAAAACTATATTTAGGAAAACCTGCTATTTTTAGTAATTTCGAATTTTAGTTTGTTTAGTTTTTGTTTGTCTAAAAGTTTAGTTACAGTTGTAGTCTAATACTTCTTCTTAGGGTTTAATTTATTATTTAAAGCATTGTAGAGATGATTTTATAATTAGTCAATCAATTATTATGAATTTTCTAAGAATTATTTTATATTTATCTTCTCGTGGATTCGATAACACCTTGTGCATTGAAGGTATCTATCAGGTAGGGAGATAGTGATCGACCTTCCACATCCTCCCTGTGTCAGATTATAATAAGCCCATTAAAGTATATACTTGAGCAAAAATGAGAAAATTTTAAGCCTCAGGTAGGCTTCACACGTAAGGATCACAAACAAGCAACTTGCCAACATTTTTTAACCATCCATTTAGATGGTAATCCTTTTGATAGTTTGGATCATTTTTTTTTTGTGTGATTTTAATGATGTAGCTAATATTTGGATTATTGGGGAGTATCATTAGCGTGACATGTGTATGGTGGACATGTGCATAGCGGTACCTTTATTTACAACGAGCAACTTTCCAAGGGAGTTCAAAAGGGCATTTTACTCCCATTTACTTCAAAATTTCGTTTACATGCACATTTACTCCCATTTCATTTCATTTACATGCATCTACTTCCATCCGAACACATCCCAAATATCATTTACCTCTATTTACTCCTAATTCCATCCATTTACCTCCATTCACTCCCATCCAAACGTCCCTTTAGCAAAAGAATGCCTTCATTTGAAGAAAATGATGGAAATGCTCCTCTATGAAGATTCTTTCTTTACTTGGAATGGCAGCATATCCATCATTGCCCCAGACATGGGGCATCTCTATCCTTTCATCCTCAAAAAGTGCGAGATGAACATGGGGAATTTTGGTAGTGTAAGGGCCAGTTTAGCTGCATTAGATGGGATTAACACCATTGTTGCACAATGATCGCATATTTGGAAATACATGCCATGGTATTTTGATCATCCAATCCTCATATTTGGGGTCAAATTCTTCCTCAAGCAAAGTCACCTTGTTAAGCAAAACCTTGTTTGGCGGATGATGGATTTGTAATCAACGAACTAGATTCATAACTAATGTTGGTCACTTACACACATATACAAGTTAAATGTCAGGTATAAAAGATGCATGTGAATGGACAACATGGATAAAACACATGCATCAATGTGGGGCTATAGATGTAGTGGATTTTCAAAGTTTACCAAAAATCTCACATGAGACCAAATGCAATTCCATCCCACCTGATCCCAACCCTGTATGGAATTTACACAGCACCTAATGCAATTTCATCCCACCTAATCCCACTTAATCCCACGTAGAAAACGGTCCCTAAGTCAACAATAAAAAAGGCAAATGCAAATATATATAAAAAAACAAAAAGTAGAAAAATATCGGTAGATGTTAAAAACTTAAGGTAGAGTATACCAATATTCAAAGAAAACCCACTACAGCGGGACAGGTGTGAAAAGAGAAGGTTCGGCACCGAGTCGACTCGGCAATTCTGGCATTTTGTTTCGATTTTGAATCGGGTCAAACACGGGATGGCCACTTCCAGTCTCTGTCAACTTTTTTAAGACTCAGAGAGAGACCGGAAGCTTTTCCCACGTAAGAAAGTACTCCGTGTTAGACACTCTCTTTCCCATAGATACTCGGCACTCATTTTCAGTGGGCCCCACACAAATGCTCGGCAGAGAAAAATCGGCAGCCTGCATTCCATGGGCAAAAGTCCTTGACGGGGAGGTCAGGGTCGACAATTGTAATTAAGAAAAATAAAAAACTTACATACTCTAAAAGACTATGATGGTTGATACTCAGGCATCGAGAAATTGCACACTGCCATACAAATAACTCAAATTAAAACCGTTATAATGGTAAGCTCCACTTTAGATGAATCATAAACAAAAATTTATACTGACCAGGTTACTTAAACTAATCGACAGGTGAACACTTATTAAACGGCTGAGATGTAAAATAGCCGTTGATATAAGTTCTAGAAACAAGAGCCCACCAATCAGAGGTTGAGATTGTTCAACCAAACAGATCTTGTGGACCATGACCTACAACGGAGGGTCCCACAACATATGCCACGCACGCAATTTCTTAGCACCTGCGCAAAGACAGTCGTACCACTCTACCAAAGTATTAAATAACTTTCCTCCCTAAAAGAGTGTTGTCAAGTCCCCATTTCACACGGGACATGGATTACGTAGTCAGGCCCGCACCAGAGGGTGGTATGGGGGAATTCAGATCCTCTGCCCAAACCAAGTAAGGAAATTCGGGCGCGGATTGCCTGCGAAAGCCTTTTGCAGGCATCTCCTGCGCAAGGAATCTGGGTGGGGCCCACCGTCAGGTTTGTGAAAAATCTACGCCGTCCAACCGTTTTGTGAGTCGTTTTAGGCATTGCGACCAAAATTGAACGGGATCCAAGACTTAAGTGGGCCGCACTAAAGCAAAAGTTGTGTAGGGAAATTCTTACCGTTGAAACCTCTATGGGGTCCACAGTGATGTTTATATTCCATCCATACCGTTCATAATGTCATTCTTACTGAGATGAACTGAAAACACAAATATTATCCTGATTCGAAACTTCTATGGCCCCACGAATATTTCAACTGTGGAAGTTCAATCGTAATGTTTTCAGCCCACTTAAGTCTTGGATCCTGTTCAATTTTGGTCGCAACGCCTAAAACGATCTCACAAAACGGTTGGACGGCGTAGATTTTTCACAAACCTGATGGTGGCCCCACCCAGATTCCTTGTTCAGGAGATGCCTGCGAAAGGCTTTCGCAGGTAATCCGTGCCCAGGAAATTCGGCCTATTTACCTCTTTAATTAGTCTAACTCAACTTACAGTGCCGCAGGCTGAGCTAGACCAATCAAAAGTAGCAAAAGATATTCTTTACTTGATTTGATTAGAGGATTCAGATTCAGTGCCGTGATATGGTGACATTTGATTAGTGGGGTTGTATCCTGTTCAAGATAGGCTGACACCAATTTGCAGTGAAAGGCTTACATATGAAGTTATATGAGCCCACGTGGTATTTTCTTATCAATCCACCCTTCAGTCCATTCTTCTGTTTATTTCAGGGTAGGGGATAAAAACTGAGGCATATCTAAAACTCAAGTGGCCAGATGAGAGTAAAAGTGGGATTGAGTGACCACCATCGAAAATTTTGTATGGCCATAGAAATTTAGTATCAGGTTAAATTTTTGTTTTTTTAGATCATCCCAGTAGGAATGACTTTATGAACGGTTTGGATGGCATACAAACATCAAAGTGGACCTAAGGTAGGTTTTAACGGTAGACATTTCTTTTCCCACTTTCCTCCTTTTGGATCTGCCTCATTTTTAAGTATCCTGTTCTAAAATAAGTAAGAAAAACCGATCAAAGGAGTGGATTGATCACAAACATTAAGTTCACTTGAGCTTTGGATCTGCCTAAGTCTTTTTCTCATGTCCTAAAATGATCTCTCCAAATGGATGGACGGTGTAGATACAACACATACATCACGGTGGGCCCCACAGAAGTTGGTGAGGTCACTTCGGTAGAGAGATGGCTACTCAACCTGTCAGTAGCTAATCCACGTCCACAGCCGAGAACCTTAAAAAAAGCCACCAATTGAATTACATTTTGCCACGTCACCACACCACAGTTAAAAGTGGTGTGGGCCTGAATACCTAATCCGCGTCCCGTTCACACTAGTCTCCATTTGAGTGGAAGTGGATTGCCTGCAGCACCTGCCACCCCACTAGGCACAGCTCTGTGGGCCCACCGTGTCGTACGTGTTCTATCCATGCCGTCCATTCGGTTTTTCAGCTCACTTTAGAGCATGAACACGCTACTTGCACAATCACGAATGGAAATCCTACTCTTGGCCACACACTGCTACATGGCAAGTTCTTCGGAGATCATAGTCGTTGATTAAGAGGGTCCCACCCACTGTTTTGGGACACACGGTTCTTGTTCTTGGCGAAGAAAGACTGACCAACGGTTCTTGTTCAACACACGAGTTTTGGTCACTTAATAAGAAGACCCACCTGTTTTTGGGACAGGATCAAAGCTTATGAATGGTCCGGATCTAGCACACAGTACAAAACTAGCACATGTAGGTCGAGTTAATATTCTGATCTACTCTCGCGTATAGCTTAATCATTTCTTTCTTTGCAGAAACGAATACGTTTTGTGGAATACAACGCCACGTAGTATCACAGGCTCTGGGCCATATTTAAATCATCCAAATCGTTCATATGATCTAAATAAATTAGATGTGAGATATTCAAAAATGAAAATACTTAGAATGTATTTCATTCTGTTAATATTTTGATTCTTTTCCTTTGAATGTGGTCAGATTATTTAACCTTCGGATATTTTAAATTTTAAATCACATCAAACTAATTCTTTTGATATGCCCATTATATAGTGAGTCCGATCTTATGAACGGTTTGGATTATTGTAAAATAAACCATGCACAACAGATAAGGTCCCTAGATACGTATAACAATGAGTGAGGATGTATACATAAAACCTGTGGAAAGGAGCGGGCGGCTTGACTGAGAATACCGTGTTGACTTGACCTAGATTTTTTGTCGAGTTGTCATTCAGTGAGGAGCGTCCCGTGTGAAGGGGAGAAAATTAATATTGGATATACCCTACCACAGAAAACGTGTTAGAAATCTGGTCCATTCATCAGGTATGGTACAATAATTAAAATCCATGTACCAAAAATAAAAAATTATATTGGTCGTCTGAACATGCCGGGCAAAATTATATAAGAAAATTGGACAGTTAAAAAATATCCAACGTTCCAAATTCAACATACATCTGTGGCTCACTTTATGATTTTTTTTGTATAAGGCATGTTTCACAGCGGATGGCCCAGATATCTGATACACGTGCCATCTGTTTGGGTAACAAGAACCCACTGGGGGCTGTCATGCCGGCCTGCATTCTCCTTGAGAAATTTGCTAGAATGCATTCCCACCTATTTGTACGAGATATATTGGGACTTTCTAGTGTTGACCCGTGTTCATCAATCAATGATCCAAGCCGTTTTTATGATGGGCCTCACCTTGGAAGGAGATGGATGGCAATTAATTTTCAACCCTTTGATCATTTGATTATGAATAGTCTGGTTAACGTTTGATATCACAGTACGGTCATCATTTAAACGGCTTAGATCATTGGAAGGGACCACGATCCAACGGCTTAAGTCCTCGAGACATCGTATTGCAATACATTCTGATGTATTGTGGCAAACCTTTCATCAAGTTGCAAATGGAAGCGGGAGCTGATTCGGCTGCTAAAAAGCTGACTCGGGACGAGTGCAATCAGTGACTCGGACGAGTGCAAATGGAAGCGGGACTCGGGAGCTGATTCGGCTGCTAAAAAAAGCTGACTCGGACGAGTGCAATCAGTGACTCGGGAGCTGATTCGGCTGCTAAAAAAGCTGACTCGGACGAGTGCAATCAGTGACTCGGACGAGTGCAAATGGAAGCGGGAGCTGATTCGGCTGCTAAAAGAACTCTTTCTCGTTCATCTAACAAACTTGGATAAGATCTGGAACGTTTATCAGGGACTGTTTTGGGTTGCAACAGGTAGGGTTCGAGGCCGCATGGAACGAACGGCCGTATTCGGTCAACTAGAATCTGGGCTACATGTGTAACAAACATGTGTGCGATGAAGATTTGTGCTAGGCTTGTAGGGTCTTACTCAACTCAAATTCGATTAAATGCTTGCCCTGGCAAGTTTACCTACTTTTTCAACCACAAATGTGGTAGAGATTAGGCGATCTAGAAGGGAAAGGCTCGTCATTTAATAAGATCTTTTTGCCTTGCATTCAAGATTTTTCTTTCAACAGTGATTATGGTTTTCATGTTACCCAATAATATAACAATGGCCGAATAAAATTAAAACTAAAGGTTACTTGCCAATTTTATTAATTTATATATGTTATGGGTAATTTCAGACATGTCCTCGAATGGTGACGTTGAACATCCGTGATCGTTGATATGAGGCCCAATAAAGACAGTCCTCGATCATTTTTTTATGGCGGAAAAGGTATGAGGCCTCTGGCTGAGCTTGGTGGTTTGCTTCCTAAAAAGTTGTTAGACCCAGATTTTACCGAGGACATCTCCTCAATACATCGAAGACTTCATAGAGCCAATGCATCCTTTCGGAAGCCTCTGGCAATTTAGAATTTGGAAGACCATGCGGCCTTATCTTCGGTATATTTTTAGGTCTCAAGACCTATCGCTTCTTAGAGAATGTCATTCCCTTCCGAGCAGCTAAAACTACAGACCCCTAAGGCTTGGTATATTTAAAGCACCATGTGTGCCACATGGAGATATATATGCTCATTGGGATTCATGGGATCTTAAGCGTGTTATCACAAACTCATCCTAATCAGGAGATCTCATGTGGATAGGATACCGTCTAAAATATATGTATCCTAGTATGGAACCAACACGTATATCGCCGCGTATCCTAAACGACCTACTAACTCTCATTATCTATGAAAAGAACCCTACTGCACTCTCTCCAGGTAACAAAAAATATAATACATTACTAATCCTCAAGTGATTATCTTTTCAGTTCCTAAACTGACTTAAGCATTGGAAGGTCCTCAGCCGGTACGATTGGCGACCCCTTACTGTATCCTCGTGGTTGCAGGTCTCAGATCTACGCCATCTGTCAGGAGGCTAACTCTCCATCTAGTGTGATCTACGCCATCTGTCAGGAGGTCTGTTGCTTGATAGCTTTATTTCAATCCCCATTATCTGTTGACAGTTTTTAGCGTCAACAATATATAAAAACAGTACAGTCAGCGAATAAAATACATTAAGTAGATAAAAATAAAGAAAATTATCTATGACTCTTTATGTGGATAGAGCAACCATGACATGGAGTCTGTAGGATGTAATTGGTATGATTTGCCAAGAATAGACTTGTTGGTTAGTGGGATCCAATGACAAAGGTTATGGATATTTAATCTACTCTTAAGGAGTACTGGAGCAATGATATTGGACAGTAGTGAATCTAAGCTAATATAAGGATTCCAAACTTGCTTTAGCGTGGTTGAACAGAAGTGGAATGTCTAAGCTAGAACTAAGATAGAAAGTATTGTGCTGTGTAGGTTGATTAATTGTGTGTGGTGAGAGCCCAAAGCTCTTTGTCGAATATTCACTTTCATAAGCTTCTGAGAGGCAATGGCCGCATAAGATTTTGCATTGTGAGAGATTTAAATAGTTGGTCATGTGAATATCCTTAATTTTTCGTATAAGCGTAGCAAATTCTATAATGACACGTGTACAAGAGGTTACGTAAGCTTCTTCCTATTTTGGTTGTATGTAGGAAGGTTTCTATGACACTAGACTTTTGTGTAGAAAACTTTGCTAGAGTTCTCGCGTCACTGCGTTTTTACATCTGCATAGAGTTGTGCTTTTGGTGGGATTCTAGTATTTAATGCTTGTAGAGAGACTTGATGAGACTCTTACTTTGTAGAAAGTTACTTTTTATAAAACTCTAGCATTTAATGTTCCCACATATTTACATCTCTAATTTCTCTTTTTAAGGCTTATCTATATCACATCTGGCATGGTTGTCACGTGAGGCATTTTGAACCATTTAATGAGGTCTTTTTACCTTCGCCAAAGACTTTTCTTTCAACGGTGATCACGGTTCTCAGATTTCTTAGTAATGCAATGATGGACGAATAAGATTAAAAATAAAGTTTAATCATTGATTTTTATTGATTTGCATGTAAGAACAACACTATTAGCGAGTAAAATAATTAAAAAAAAAAGAAAATTACCTATGACTGCCTGTGGATGGAACAACCATGGCATGTAGTCTATAGGATGTGACTAATATGATTTACAAAATATGGACTCTGTGATGATAAAGGTCGTTGATATTTAATTTACTCCAAATGTGTACTGCAGCGATAACGCTGGATAGTAGCGGATCTAAACTAATATAAAGATTTCGAACTTGCTGTAATATAGTTGTATAGAAGTGGAATGTCTAAGCTAAAACTAAGATAGCTAGGCAGCATTGGATTGTGTAGGTTGATTGATTATGTGTGATGAGGACATAAAGCTTTTAGTCAAATGGTGCTTTGATAAGCTTTTAAGAGGTGGTGACTAGGCTTAGCAACGGGTCGTGTTGAACCGTGTTCGTGTTGTGTCAAAAATTTGTTCACCCAAACTCGACCCGTTAACTAACGGGTCGAAATTTAAAAACCCAAACCCATTCGCTAATTTAACGGGTTACCTGTAACCTGACCTATTTAAACCATTAGGCTAGTTTACTCATCAGATGGCCATACTGTTGACAAGGATAACTGACAATCTAACCCAACATACAGTTGTGGTCCACTAGTGGGCCTATTCTATCACCGGAAACAATTAGATTCACTAGTGAGACGAGGAGAAATCACCTATACATTGCAATATTGCATATTATGGAGTACCAAGGTTCATAGGTGGGCCATGGTTTGGTGATCTAGACCATTATGTTAATGTGTTAAATTGGTTTGCGGTTGAAACACTGACTCGACCCGTTATGTTTTTGGGTCTTAACGGGTCAACCTGTTACTGACTTGACACGATAAGGCTGGACCTGAACACTGGTTTTTTCGTGCGGGTTTTGTGCGGGTTAACGGGTTGTGTGAAATTTTGCCAGGCTTAGTGGTGATTGCAAAAGATTCCGCATCGTGAGAGATTTGGGTAGTTGGCCATGCAAATTTCCTTGATTTTTCACATAAGCGTAGCAAATTTTAATGCCACATATACATGAAATCATGTTTACCTCTTGCGCGTGATTTCGGTCATGCGTAGGAAGGTCTTCACGTTATTGGAATATTGCGTAGGAAACTTTGCTGGAGTTTATATGTTATTGGGCTCTTGCATCCACATAGATTTTCTTTTAGTGGGAATTTATCATTTAACGCTCGTAGAGGTACTTTTTTTTTTTTTTTTTTTTAAAAATTTTTAATGGGACTCTTGCTTTGCATTGAGTTACTTTTGATAAACCTCTAGCATTTAATGTTCTCATATTTTCATGTCTCTAACTCCTTTTGTAGCTCATCTACACCATATGTAGCATACCCTCCATGTGGCACCTTTTGACTTGTTTGATGGGGCTGTGATCAGCTGGGTGTAAATGGTCTTAGCCTGATGGAGGTAGACATATATAGCCTTATTATAAAGGCATGTGGTAGGATATAGACGTTAGTTTGAGGCCTTGAGTAATAAATGGGCCAGGCATGGGCCGTACTGTTGTGGAACATTCAATTGAAGTCCAACCCCAGCCCAAGAAGAGGTTTGTTTAAGTTGTCTAGTGCTAGGCTTCTGCTTCAAAACAAAGGCCCAATTACAAAGCAAGCTGGCCTTGCTCAGGACTCAACAGACCTAGAGCCAGCCCATTTCCCCACGCGGCGATTGTAAAAAGTGATCCCATGCACCCTTTTGTGTGCGTGTGGCCCATTGTCCACCAATTTTAGGACCGTTGATCTTATGAGAGCCACTGTAGAAGTGTGACGAATCAAAACTCTTCCGAATCTGGAGATCATAGCCATCAAACAGTTGATTTGTAGACCACTGATCAGGACCGTTTGTCTAGCGGGCCATCACGTGGTTCGTTGATTGGACAACTCTTACAGTCAGTGAGTTGTTGCCATATTTCTAACATAAAGTTCCTTTTGCAGCCCCACTAATCAAACATATATATGGCTACCACAATCCAATCCACTATCCTTTCGGTATATGGCCTAGTCATGTGGTGGCCCACCAGATTAAAATTCTTAATCACCACAGATGAGTGCCACGTGTACCGTGAGGAGGGACTTGCTGGAGATGATACAGTAGAGCGGGCAGAATCCGAATATAGTAGAGCTTTCTCTCCACAACATCCCTAGCAGGGTGACTTACCAATCGGGACCGTCCATCTAGTTTCTCCTACTGTGGATGACAAACCATTCAAACTAAACATAGACCCGATGACCCCAGCCATCTGATCAGCGGCCCTCAAAGCAAACAGTATAAAACAAAGATCGTTAAACATCAAATACTCATTACAAGAAAGTGAAAAGAAGTAATGAATAGAGTTCTCTAATGGATGTGATTCTTGAAACATAAGCCATCTATGATGGAGAAAAATCGATGGATGGTTACGATTGCTATATCAACCTGCAATCCATCTCCAGATCTGAAAATTAGCATTTGTCTATTTTTTTTTTCTTTTTCTTTTTTGCATGTATATGTTGTTTGTATTTTCGTTTCACGTTTATACTGGAATTTGATTCAAATCATAAATCAAAGTACACGAATTATGCTATTTGTATTCATCTCAAATACCATTCCTCTTCTATAACAGTCACTCACTAATGAACAGACAACAATGTAACATAGAATTCGAGACACACATAACAGATGGATTATACATTTACTCCAAAAGCTTATATCCCACTCTGAATGAGCAATACAACAATGAATATGCAAAACATGGCTAATATGAAGAGGAAATGATTTCATGAAATTACTAGAAAGGAACTGTATGCTTGTTCTTTCCAGGCGAACACTACGTCTTCTTTCTTCTTCGTACCTTTGAATGAATTTCGAGTATTTGTTGTGGCATCATAATTAAATATGCATAATCAGTATCAATTGTATTGGGTGGTGTCTGTATCTCATCGTCATCAGTTAAACCATATCTCTTCCCAATAGCTTGTAGAAGCCGGTATACTTCGAACATAGTAGGCCTCTTGTCTGGATCAGACACAACACAAGAACAAGCAACTCTAATAAACTCGAAGATATCATCATCATGACCCATCCCAATCAGCAACTTGGCAATGGCATCTGAGAGACGAGAGTTATTTGAAAGATAAGCAGTCCACTCCACCAAATTCCCTTTGAAGTTTCGTGGGGCACTTGCTGCTCGAGTAGGTTCATTGCCGGTGGCCAGCTTGAGCAACACTACTCCGAAGCTGTATACATCGCCCTTTGGAATGGCCTCAAACATGCGTGTGTACTCGGGAGCAACATAACCCACATCACCAAATATGCTATTAACAGTACTACCCATAAGCCTTGCGGATTTGAAATCAGAGATTACAGGCTCATATTCTTCATCCAATAGTATATGTTTGGAGCTTATGTAGTGGTGAATTATATATGGATTGCAATTATGGTGATGCCAAACAAGGCCTCTTGCCACTCCAATTGCGATTCTCAACCGCAAGGGCCATTCAATAACATTGGCTTTGCCGTTTGCCTTGTGTAGCTGCTGATACAGAGTTCCTCTGCTCATGTATTTGTATACCGAAAGCCTCTCCTTCCTTGCAATGCAAAAACCTAAGAGAGGAACCACATGGTGGTGTTGTATACTCCCCAATACCGTTGTCTCGGATATAAAACGTTTTATGGAGCAGTGAGAATCCTCCATTCTCTTATAACTGCAATGAAAGAACCATCCAGAAGCACCACCTTATACATTGTGCCTGCCTGATAATGTTATGTTTGTTGAAATTATCAGTGGCTTTCATGAGATCGATCAACCTCGTCTTTGGAACCAACGTCTAGAACATGGAGACCTGGACCTTGCAAATCACATCATTAGTACTGGATTAATGAGGAAAATTCTTATTCACAAAATCACTTCAGTAGTATTGGATTAATGAGCAAAATTCTTATTCACAACCATAGGAAATTTCCCTATCTGATGCGGATTTGATATAAGTTGGGACCCTATGGTGATCCAGACTGTTGATCTGATGGAACATGCCCCTTAAGATACCCCCAGATGAAGGATCAGGATCCTTCAATTATGGCCTGAAATTAGAAGACTAAGAAAAATTTATATCATGATCCATATTAAATGGAAAAAGGATCATAGATTGGACTGCTATGATCTTGAAACGTGGGGTGATTTTGGGATGCATTCCATCTCGGGTGCATCTCATCCGGTCAATTGTCTAGATCACACCATTAATCACAAGCAGAGAATCAAGAATCTGCACTAATGCAAATCCAAAGAAATGGAATTAAATGTCAATAAGTAAAACAGAAATGAAGTTAGCTTGCCTTGATGCCTTTGGATCCCCTTGTACTCTTTCGCCCATCTGTTTCTTCTAACGCCTTCCTCCATGTTAGACAGTTGTTCTATGTTTTCTCTAGCTGCTCTATAAATTTAAGTCTTCCCATAAGATGTAAGATTGACTGTATGTAGATCCTCGTGGTGTGTAATATATGAGTTTTTGATTGCGGTATTTGTTGTATTTTTAAGTGAATTTAAAAAATAAATTAGTGTTTCAAACTTTTCTGCCGAGCCGGGCAATATCCATGGCTACGGGTGCATGCAAGCATGCATGGGCGGATGTGTCTTTCCATGTAAGTCTGAAGGGTTGCATCCCTTCACCTTTTGTTTTGAAAGGTTGTGTTTTTTCAATCCTAAGGGACACACCAATTGGGTTTAAAACCAATTGTCACAACCCTTTATGAAAGGGTGCCTCTACACCCTTAAAGGTGTCCACTCAAAGTCTATAAATAGACTTTCTTTATCTACTTTTAATAAATGGTTCGAGCCTATGTATAGTGAGTGCACCATTGGGACTAAGTGATAGTCGTTGTATCTTGGAGGTCGATTGCCCAGAAAATCCTGTTACACTTGGGACGCGGTCCAAGGAGGGCAAATTCGATTTCAAGCCGAGTGATTTCAAATCACGCCTCGACTTATTCAAATCGATAAGTTTTCTTTGTTTCTTATTTTAATTTTATTTTTCTAAATAGTTTTCTAAACACCATCTTCCAATAGTATTTACTATGAAAATGAGGTGCATCACCTGATGAATAGTTTATTTTTTTTACAAAGCTTCGTGATGGATCCTTTGCTCTATTAACATCCATCTGTATTCATCTATCAAAGTGCACAGATGGTGATGCACAGTTTATTTTTTTTACAAAGCTTCATGAAGGATCCTTTGCTCTATAAACATCGATCTTGTATCCATCCATCAAAGTGCACAGATCTATTTATCTGTCTTCATCTCATAATATTTTTAGATCAATGGCGTATGCAAGAGGGGGGGAAAAGAAAAGAAAAGGAAAGAAAAGAAAAGCATTCATCAATAAAACAAACATTCTCAAATATACAGAAGAATATTTCTCTGATCTGCAGTGTTCAAGGACTAAAATGATGCCACTTTTCTCACTTTGGCGTCGACTAAAATTCTTCGCATGTTTGCACTGTTCTGCTCAATTTCCTGTATTTGTCGCCCCATATTAAGTCCGTCTGGGTCATCCATGTTGATACTCACCTGTGGCCGTTGCATCTCATCTTCATCTAAGAAATTGCATCTCTTTCCAATAGATTGTAGAAGCCGGTATACTACGAGCATTGTAGGCCTCTCCTCAGGATCAAATGCGATGCAATCAACTGCAATTCTTAGAAACTGGAGGAGCTCATTATCACAGCCCTTTCCTATCAAAGACCCATCGATGGCATCGCTGAGAAGAGAAATGTTTTTAAGGTAAGTAATCCACTCCACCAGATTCCCCTCAAAGCCTTTTGTGGCATTCTCCACTTTAGTAGGTTTTTGCCCTGTAATCAGCTCGAGCAGCACGCCTCCGAAGTTGTATACATCCCCAGCTCGACTGGCCACAACTCTTCTTGTGATTTCAGGAGCAACAAAGCCTATATCATCATATTTGATGTTTACACGAACACTCAGATGGGTGTCGAGCGCATCCATAAGTGCGGCAGATCTGAATTTGGATATTTTTGGCTCGTAATCTTTGTCTAAGAGGATGTGTTTGGAGCATATCCTGCGGTGAATTATGCAAGGATTGCAGCTGTGGTGAAGCCACGCCACACCTCTCGCCATCCCAATTGCGATTTTCAACCTCAGAGGCCATTCCATATGTACCTCCTCATGTAGCTGCTGATACAGAGTTCCTTTGGGCATGTACTTGTATACTAAAAGCCTCTCGTTTCTGGCAATGCAAAAACCCAGAAGAGGAGCCACGTTACGGTGTTTTAGGCAGCCCAGCATCGTCATCTCGGACATGAATTCTTTGTCAGAACGTTGAGAATCATTAAGCCTCTTAATCGCGAGGGGAGAATGATCCAGAAGCACCGCCTTGTACATGGTGCCTGTTCTCCCGGTTCCGATAATGTTGTTTTTGCTGAAATTGTTAGTGGCTTTCAAGAGATTGTTCAACCTCATTTTTGGAACTGTATTCTCGAATGTGGAGATGTGGACATCGCAATACCTTCGAGTTGTGTGTTTTGACTGAAAAATAAACCAATGTTAATATTACGAATTAGGAGGAGATTTTTGCCTTTGGGGCATTAGATAAGGTAGGGATGTTTGTCAATCCCTACTTAAGATGTCAAAGGTAGGACGGTGGATCCTGCCATTAGATGGTCCATTATTCAAAATGATGCAAAATGAGCTATTGGGTGTAAGTACAGCCACTTGGAGTAGGATCGCATTGGGCCAACGATTCTTATATGATGCACTGATTCCATGTACTCAAATGGGTCTGCACTCAAATCCTGACCATTCATCATGGGAATCTCAGATGGCCACAATCAACAACCACACGAATTAGATGCTCCCAACATCAAATTGGTGTAGGGTTGAGTCCTGTTGGTTGCCAACATTCTTTCCTAGTGTCCCATTGGTAGGTCACTAACTAGTTGGTTAAGATCTTCCAATCAGTGAGATTGCCGATCCAAAGCCAGAGTACATAAAAGATGGATGGTCCAATCTGAATAATAAGTGCACCAAATAAGGAATTTAGTGATTTGTGCACTAGTCATATTTCCTTGAGAAACAACATGTACATACCATGGGAAATGGGAGAAAGGAAATGAGCTAACCTTGATGTCTTTGGTTCCTTCAATACTCATCACCCACTTGTTTGCTTCGACGTCTTCTTCTTCCTCATTCTTCTTGGACACTCTACGGAAGCTGAATAAGAAAATACTACTGCTAACTATAACTGCAAGCACTATCCCACCAACGATCGCAACGATGATGACCTTGGTATGTGACATTTTCAAACGAGGTCCTCTGCAAACAACATCCAAAGGCTTCCCACAAAGTCCTGTATTATTTGCAAAGCTTGAGGCCTGTATAGTTTGCTGCTTAACAAAGGGAGGAATTGGCCCTGACAAAGAATTGTCGGTGACATTGAACTGAGACAATCGATCAAGCCGGCCGAGTTGCCAGGGGATCTGACCTGTAAACCCATTGCCTTGGAGACTAAGTGTATTCAGGTAGGTACAATTCCCAAGGCTTGTTGGAAGATCACCCGTGAAATTGTTATTGGAGAGGTCAAGGCCTGTCACATATGGTATTATTGAACCGATGTTATCAGGAAGAGGCCCGAAGAGCTCATTTGTCGATAGATCCAATCCTGTCATGCTCGAGCAGTTCTTGAGAGCCAATGGGAACGGACCTTTGAGGCCCATGTTTGAGAGGCGTATGTTTAGGACCTTGTCTTCATCGGGGTGCCAGCATTCGATGCCGTTGAATTTACAAATGAACCCTACCGACCTGTTGCTGAAATCCCACGAAGCTAGGTAACCATTCGAGTCGGTCAGCGAAGCTTTTAGGGCTTTCAAGCATTGAATATCACTTTCGACGCCGTTGCAAATTTCACTAATCAGCCACAACCAGAAAAGGGCAGGAAGAAGAAAGACAGTAACTCTGCTTCCGATGGCCATAGACATGTAATTTAAGCCCTCTCCCTTCTCAAAACCCAAAGATACAAAGTACCCAATTCAGCTTTTCTCCAATCACCCATTAAAATACTAGGGACAACGCCCGGCATCTAATGGGACTCGGATTGCGTCCTGCCCCTGCCAGGACGGATTCGGTCCAGGGAGAGGCTCTTTTGGGCCACCGTGATGTGTATGTTTTATCCAAGCTGTCCATCCATTTTGACAGATTGTTTTTGGGCATGAGCTAAAAAAATGAAGTAGATTCAAAGCTCCAACAGACCACACCACAAGAAGCACGGAAGATAATGATGCCCACCGTTGAAACCTTTCTAGGGCCGTTGATAGGGACAGGGAGAAGGAAAAATATAAATATCAGCTTGATCCAAAACTTCCGTGGCGCTTAAGAAGTGTGGTCCACTTGAACCTTGGATCTTCATCATGTCTAAAATGATCTGATAAAATGGATGGACGCCGTGGGTAAATAAATACATCAAGGTGGGCCCCACAGAATCCCTGCCTGGACCAAGTCCATCCTGGTAGGGGCAGGACGGGCGCGGATTTCCTGTCAAAGCCTTGCGCAGGAAGTTCCTGCGCTGGGAACCAAGGTGGGGCCTACAGTGATTTTTTTTTGATAAATTCACCCCGACCATCAGTTTTGAGACCTCATTTTAGGACATGAGAACAAAAATGAACCGGATCCAAGACTCAAGTGCGCCGGAAACGTGAGGATTGAACGTCCACAGTTAGAATATATGTGGAGCCACAGGAGTTTCGGATGAGGATAATATTTGTGTTTCCAGTTCATCCCAGTAGTAGTGACGTTATGAACGGTATGGATGTCATATAAACATCACTGTGGACCCAAAGAGGTTTCAACGGTAGTAGTTTACCTACCCACCTTTTCCTTTAGTGAGGCCCACTTGAATCTTGGATCCTGTTCATTTTTGTTCTCATGCACTAAAAGGAGGTCCCAAAACGGATGGACGGGGTGGATTTATCAAAAATATCACTGTGGGCCCACCTTGGTTCCAGCGCGGGTACTTCCTGCGAAAGGCTTTGGCAGGAAATCCTTGCCCGGGCAGGACGCCATGAGAGCGGATTAGGTGAGACGACGGCCTCACCCAAGAGGGTGTGGGCCTTACAGTGGGGTTACAATGGAGCCCACCTTGATTTATGTATTATGTATCCATGCCGTTCATCCGTTTTTCCATATCATTATTGGGCATTATCCCAAAAATGAATCAGACCCAATTATAAGGTGGACCATACCAGAAGAAACAATAATGGTTGACCATCCTACCATTAAAAACCTCTTAGGGAGCACATTAACGTTTCCGTAGTGTCTATTTATCATCTAATATGTTGATAAGGTCAAATAAGCCTTAAAAAAGGAAAAAAAAAAACAAATACCATCTGATCCAAAACTTTCGAATCCCATTAATGGTCAATAACAACTGTTTCTTGTGGTATGGTCCACTCGATGATTAGATCTTCTTCATGTTTGTCATAATACCCGAAAATGATCTGTAAAAATGGATGGACAGTGTCGATACAGGATACATACATCAAGGTGGGCCCCACAGTAATTCACGGTAAGGGCCGCACCGTCTTGCGTGAGGCCGGGGTCTTACCTAATCCGCTCTCGGACGCCATCCGCGTCCCATCCGATGTAGCAACATGCTCGCTTAAAGTGCCGAGCCTGCGTAGCAGAATTATATTTTGTATACGGGCGGAGTATGATGCTTCCTGATCGGGAATCGGCTCTGGCTCGGAGGAATCGCCCTCACCTTCACCCTCATCCTCCTCAGATGGGCTCTGGCTCGAAGAGGAAGAAATACCAGATTCATCATCACTGCCCCACTTTATATACTTCATAACACCAAAATAAAATTGATTAGATGCTTCTATTCTCTGATTATATATTTTTATTTACTGAGTACGGGCTATTTGTTATTTTATTTTAGACGTCCATTAGATGTCCATCAAGGGGCCAGTTAAAATATCGGTTGTGTCTAACCGAGGGTCCACCTTATGTCACGATAACAATATGAACACTTTGACTTCAGTTACATTGCAACATTTTTTTAGCGTATGAACTATCATACTTTGCCAGAAATGCTGGTTTAAGCTCGCGACTTGCATCTCACGATTTCAGCATTAAAGAAACGAGCCCGGATCCGCATTCTAAAGAAGCGGGAGCACTAATAAAAAGACCGGAATCCTCTACCACACCCTCGAGTGTGCCAATGTAAGCTCTGTGGGCTCCATATTATTTTCTTTATAAAATCCAATCCGTCTAACAGGTTAGAATTTTAAATTATCCGTACATATCAGAAATCAGACTGCTAAAATTACAACTGAACCACACCAATTGGAACAAGGTAAAATCATGTCTAAATTATATAAGATCACGAAATGTGGCCCACTTAAGTTTTAAATCATTCTGAATTTTGGTATATTCCTTATTCATTGTAATAATCACGTGATGAACGGATTGGATGGAACAAAAACACACCATGGTGAGTCCCAAGCACCAACTTACATTTAGCATCTTCTTCCCATTGTTACCTGTGGAGAAATTTTTGACTGTAAACCTCTATTTTGACCATTATTCCCAACTAAACCTCTAATAGTTTTGTTTCCCAAAGTAAACTTCACTTGTACGGATGAGACATTTTCTGACCGAAATACCCCTGTTGTTAGGATTTATTCATTCTCAAAAAAAAAAAAAAAAACCTATTTTCTCCTCGTATTTCTCCTCTTCTATATTCAAAACTCATTTTTTTTCTCTCATCTATAGCAAAAAAAGCATCATCTCTTTAGTTTTGAGTTCGGTTTTCACTTCGAAGCACTATTTTTCTATTTCTTCAACTCGTGTTTCATTGGAAACGAGGTTCTAGTGTGGACCAGGTAAGAATGAAGAATGTGAATTTTTTTTATCAACGAATGCATTTTTTTTTTAATAATCAGGTAGGATCTTTGTTTTATCGCAATGTGTTTTTGCAATAATCAATCTTATTGAATTTCAACGAGCATGTTGATATTTCAAAGAGCACAGTGTAAATGTTAGGACATTCGAAGATTCGTGATAGCTGTGCTCTTTGAATTGCTGTGCTTTTTGAATTTTACATTGTGCTCTTTGAATTTTACACTGTGCTCTTTGAATTGATGTGCTTTTTAAATTTTCCACTGTGCTCTTTGAATTATACACTGTACTTTGAATTTTACACTTTGCGCTTTGAATTATTGTGCTCTTTGAATTTTACACTGTGCACTTTGAATTGGTGTGCTCTTTGAATTTTACACGAGACACTTTGAATTGGTGTGTTCTTTGAATTTTACACGAGACACTTTGAATTGCTGTGCTCTTTGAATTGCTGTGCTCTTGCTCTTTGAATTTTACATTATGCACTTTGAATTACTGTGCTCTTTGAATTTTACACTCTTTAAATTTTATTTTAAATGTGTGCTATTTAAATTTTACAACGTACTCTTTGAGTTTTGAAAGATGAACGAGTAATTGTTGAAACTGTAACAAAACTATTGTACTATTTGAATTTTAAAAGAGTACTATTTGAATTTTGAAAGAGAACTAATTTAATTGTGTTTCTTTGCAGATAATGGCTGCTAGAATCATCGTATGCTCTTATGGTGGGGACTTAATATGTGAAAATAATTCATACACGCATAAGGGTGGAAAATTGAAAAGTTTTGCTTCGGGTGTCAACACTACATATGATGATCTTCTATTTAAAATATACAGGATCATTAAGACTATACCGAATGATCATGATATTAATATGAAAGTAATGTACCCATGCTCAAACCAATTAATCCCTCCATCTGAAATTAAAGACGATGAAGATGTGAGAGTGTTATTAGCAGCACAATCGGAGCATCCAAATATATACATGCCTTTAATAATAGAGACAGTGCGGCACATTAATGAGACCATTCACGAAGATCCTGTTGGGTGTAGTGGTGTTGAACATAATGTCGACATTCAACATGATACCCTTGCGATGACAAATCTGTGTGAAGAACATGACGTTAATTGGGCGACTGACCTTAGCTTGAAAAGTGAATATATGGTATCACCTTCGCCTATAAAAGTACATGTGACATCATCGTCATCTTTTCCTACAAGCGAAAATGTGCCTTCATCATCACCTTCGCTTACAAAAGCATATATGGAGTCATTATGACCTTCTCATACAAGAGTATATGTGACTTCGTCTATACCATTACTTATAAGAGTACATGAGTCTACATCCTCATCTTCACCTATAAGAGGAAATGTGTATTCATCATCACCGTTACGTACAACAGGACATTTTCCTTCATCACCCAAGCCACTTCAAACATCAAGCTTCATGGATGTTGAATTTAATGTGCCTTTCGAAGATGAAGCATTCGTCAATGCGGATCTGTCAAAATATAATGGATCGCTGAATGAGTCGAATGAGATAACTGTTGGTCAAATGTTTAAGGACAAGAGATGGTGCCAGTATGTGTTGAGCTAATTTGCAATAAAAAATCACTTCCAATATTGGGTCCTGTACTCATCAACAAAGAGATTTACTGTAGTGCGTTTCGAAGATAATTGTGAATGGAGGGTCCATGCATCTAGGGTAAATGATGCCGGAATATTCAAGATTCAAACTTACATGTCCAAACACACATGTGGAATATCATGGATGCAAAGTGATCATTGGCAAGCAAGTAGTAAGTTAGTCAGTGATTTGATTATTAGTCGTATTGAACAATGCATGGGATTAAGTCCGAAAGACATTGTATTGGCTATGCATGAGAAATATCATATTCTTATCAGCTATAAGAAGGCATGGCGGGCCAAGGAGATCGCAATCAAGCACATAATGGGATCTTACGAAGACTCTTACAATGAACTCCCGGCCTATTTGCATGAGCTATGGAGGGCCAACCCAGGAACAGTGACTGCCGTACTTCTTAACTCACAGACAAGTAGGTTCGAGAGATGTTTTGTTGATTTCGGATAGTGCGTAAGAATTTTTCAAACTTATCTGCGAAGGGTGTTAGCAATCGATACGACTCACCTAAAAGGTAAATACAAGGGTGTTCTATTTGTTGCTACAATTCTGGATAGTAATAATCAAATTGTACCAATAGCATTTGGTATCGGAGAATCAGAGAACAACAACAGTTGGAAATGGTTCCTTAACAACCTCAATTTTACGTTAGGGTATCTTCCAGGACTTGTGATATTATCAGACCGACATAAAGGTTTAATGAAAGAAGTCTTCGAAGTCTTCCAATATGCAACACATGGCTACTGTACCTATCATATCTACAGAAACTTAGTTGACACATTTAAAGACAAGTCATTGGAAGCATTATATTGGCAAGCTATAAAGACGTGCAGAAAAGCTGAATTTGAAAAGATAATGCACAATATTAAAATGGCAAACCCTCCAGTATTTGCATGGTTGACAGAAATAGGATACGAAAGATGGGCATCTTTACATTTTTCTGGAAAAATATTCAACTTCCTGACTACGAACATATCGGAGTGTGTTAATGCTTTGTTCAAGTAAGCATGAGAGTACCCTGTGACTAGAATGATAGAGACAGTCAGATTAAAGATCCAAGAAATGTTTTACAAGAGAAGTGAACGTGCAACAATATTTAGTAGACCATTGATGAAATGGGCAGCGAAAGAAATAACGGAATTTATATCGATGGCGCGTGATGTCCGTTGTCATGCAATCTCTCGCGACGAATATTATACAATATGAGATTACAAAGACACACTTAAGCTTAGCGAACTTTCGTGTACATGTCGCGAGTTTGACGTCAAAGCACTACCTTGTATGCATGTTCTTTCGGCATGTATAAAGTATAATCTTCCTCATCATAACTATTGTTCTCCATTTTATACGGTTGAAAATTACCGAATGTGCTACAGCAAACCACTTTGCCCAGTTTGTGATAAGAATGAATGGGAATTATCTGACAAATTTAAGGAGTTTTGTGCGAAAATTAAACCCTCGGAAGTAAAGAGGTCAGCTGGAAGACCGAAGAAGATGAGAATTCTTTCACGTGGAGAGGAATGAAAAACATTCAAGTGTGGTAGGTGTAAACAAACAGGTCATAACCGACGTAGATGCAAGTTTCCAATACCTGAAGAATAATGTATCTTTATCTTCATTTACGAGTAATGATGGTTGATGGTTATAAACATGAATGATTTAACTATATATATATATATTTAATGATGATTAATTGTTGTATTTTCAACGTGATCGTGTTGAATATATACTTTGCACAGTGGATTTCAACGTGATCGCATTCAATGTATACTGTGCTCGTTGAAATTGAACACGATCGCGTTGAATTTTCACTGACCTTGTTGAAATCTTTCTGTGCTCATTGAAATTTCACTATGCTCATTAAAATTCTACTATGCTCATTGAATTTCGACAATTTCGCGTTTAAATTAAGTTCTTGTTGAATTTTAAAGAGAGCTCGTTGAAATTTCATTGTGCTCGTTGAATTTCAACGAGATCACGGTGAATTACACTGTGCTCGTTGAATTTCAACGAGATTGCGTTGAAATTCCACTGTGCTCGTTGAATTTCAACGAGATCGCGGTGAATTACACTGTGCTCGTTGAATTTCAGCAAGATCGCGGTGAATTCCACTATGCTCGTTGAATTTCAACGAGATCTCTGTGCCTGCTCATTACACCCATATCTAACATTCACATTCACAAATCAATTCTCATGACATACTTCCAACATTCATATTACAAAATTCACCAATCAACATTCACAACATACATCCACAATTCATATTAGAACTTTCACAATATCATTTGAGCATAATAAATTCACAAAATTTCTCACTTTCTCACATGCTTATGAATAATCGGCGACGCTCAAATAATCATAAGCCAATAAATTCCTAAATGTACGAGAGTGTGGTTGCAACTCCTTATCCTTCAAAAGTAGATTGCTGCTCAAGATGTCCATATACTTCATAACAAATATGCCACAATCATAACCATTCGTTTGCTTTGGTACAGATGCATCAATGTGGACATTCCATTCATTTTTTTCAAGTGCAGATGTATCTTCAGTGGCATGAAATAGAATATGGAGTGCTTCAATTATGATGCTCAGCTCTTTTTTGTATCTACTTTTTTCTTTGGTGTCTAAACTATCAAGAAGAATAATATCTCTTGCTTCTGGGTGGATGACAAGAAGAAACCAATGTCGACCGTCATAGTTCATTGGTACATACACCTGTCCATGGTAAACACAAGAAAATAACATATAAGACGCAACCATTGTCTATTGGACCACAATGGATAAATTTAAGACGATAACCGTACCTGTTCATAGCGCCAAAATTCCTTTGATCCGTCTTCTCCCCTTACAATAGCAAATGTAGATTCTTTCTAATTTTCTTCACAAATCAAGCGCCGCACTTCGCTATCATTTGAATCCCGATACCTTCTCAAGAGAGGAAGACACTTATTGAGACATTGCTGTTACAACAGAATTTACATATTACTATATGTCTTCTACAATCAGAAATAAAATAACCATAATCCAAAGTAAACAATTACCTGAAAAAAGGTGGGGCAGAACTTGCAATCTTGTGGATATGCTAACTTGCAATCCTCCTGCCTTTTTTTAAAAAAGTTAATGTATGTGTCGATAGCCTAAGCAAAAAAATAAAATAATAATAATAATAAGATTCAATTCACTGTCTATATAGGTCGTAAATATAAGTAACTTAACGAAAATAATTTGACAATACTTACAAGGCTATCGACCCAGGCATCTGTCTTCCAAATGCTGTTAAATGATTCTCCTGATTTCGTATTATTATTTTCTTTATACCAATCCTTACACACTTGTAATTCCTCCCCCGATAATTCTCTAAACAGGTCCATCGGCACATTAAATGATATCGGAGAAGTATCTAATACTTTCAATTCCTCAACTTCACTGATGAGGCCAGCTGATGTAGGAATGGCTAATAATGATACGTATGGGGATTGTTTAATGTATGATGATTTTAATGGCTTTTTTGGCCTCCTTCATTTACATGAGTACTTTTACATTCTTATTTATTTCCCTCTTTTGCCATAAAATGTGAACTCATTTTTTTATTGTCCAGTTCCACATCAGAAGTAGAAACAATTAATTTTTCTTCTTCTTATATAGTAGAAACAAGTAAAAAATATATGAAAGTAATAATAAAGTAGTTAACATTTCACAAAAAAATTATTAAATCTTGTATAATCCATCTTCAATCTTCTTCCTCTTCATATCTACAATTTTCTTCAACTCTGATCTCTCATTTATCAACGCTTCTCTCTCATTTTTAATCTCTTCTCTCTCCTTTTTCATTTCTTCTCTCTTAGTTTACCTCTCCTTCTTCATCTCTTCTCTCTCATTCTTCATCTCTTCTCTCTCATTCTTCATCTCTTCTCTCTCCTGCTTCATCTGCTTTCTCTCTTTTTCCAGTTCATCTCTTTCTTTTTTTATCTGTTTTCTCTCTCTTTAGATTTTCAATTAACGTTTTCAAACCTTCTTCGACTTCTCCCCCTCTCACTCCCTCTCCTTCTCCTTCTCCCTCACTCTCCCCTCCTTATTCTTCTCCCTCTCTTACTTCCTCTTTTACTTCATCATCCCCCTCTTCCTCTTCTTCTTTGTCATTTTCGCAATCCCCATTTTCTCTTCTTCTTCTTCTTCATCTTCCTCTTCTTCATCTTTACATTCGATGATATCTAGTGTCCTCTTCTTTCAGATTTTTCTAGTCATCCTTCCAATGTAACCGGCTTCAATGCCCTGTAAAATTAATATTATTAGATATCATCAAATACATATCATAAAGTAAATATAAGTTACATTAAGGCCAATGATTATCTTATCTGGAACTTTTCTCAAAGTACCCGAACTGCCTCCATCTCAAGTTCTTCATTTGTTGGTTTTAGGGTAAGCAGCACGGTGGTCTGTATTTATAAGTTACTAAAAAAATTAGTATCTAACACATCTACAATAATATCTGGTCTAGCAACGAAGTTGTAATGGAATGCTACTTACATTTTCACGTTTCAAAATATCATCTATTGTCGGATACCTCCAACCCTTCCACCCTTAATATTTCGTGAAGCGTAGAAGTTAGTTGGAAACAAATGATATCGCAATAGAAGCTAGGGCTGGAACCCTTTCAATGGCCCATATCTGTGACAATGACATCAAGTTTCATCAGATTCAAAAACTCTAGTTTGAAAAATATACTAGTTATGTGAAATAAACAAAGAATGCTTACTTGTAATGGAAATATGCAGCCGTGGACATTGTATGTTTTTCCTCCTGACCTTGCTGCCTGACTAGCGTTTTGTATCCCTTGGGACATTGACTCAAATGCCACATTGTCCCATGTATACTTGTTGAACTCTTCCAAAGAGTTAACCAAGTCAATGAATAGGGGGTTGCAATGATTCTTTGTGTCTGTCCCCTTTACAAAAAACTCCACACACATTAACAAAGCAATCTTCATGACATCTGCATGCTTATTTGAATTGACAACCTTTTCAAACGCATGTAGTAGACTATTTTTTACAATAGGGTGTTTCTTGAAATAGGTTTCTTTTATCGACTTCTTACTAGTCGATTTCTCAGGGGTGTACATGTCACTAATCTTCAGCCCTGTTATAAGGGCGAAGTCCATCTCGGTAAAGTTTAGAAAAATTCCCCTCATTTCAAATATCAGCTCACCCATGTCACTTCTGTGTCTTAAAAGAAGTGAGTGAATTATGGCTCCGTTGTATCCGAAGGAGGGGATGTCTAACAGAAATGAAAATTGAGATTGTCGAAACATATTCAATTGGCTCTCGTGCTTCTCTAATCCCTCCTTGACAACATCGAACCACCAAGTCAGTGAACATCAAGCGAAATTGTTTCGGGGAACATTCCTTGGGTATTCTTTAATTCCTACAAAGAAAATATATGAAATGTAAAACTATCAGTGTGATTGTTGAATTTTTCAGTGCGTTCGTTAAATTTTTCAGAGTGCTCGTTGAATTATATCTATACTCATTGAAATTGAACGAGATCTCGTTGAAATTCAAAGAGCAAAGATATAATTCAACGAGATCTCATTGAAATTTACCACTGTGCTCGTTGAAATTCACCGAGATCGCGTTGAAATTCACCGCTTGAATTTGAACGCGATCTTGTTGAATTATATCTGTGCTCGTTAAATTTCAACGAGATCTCGTTCACTTTCAACGAGATCTCGTTCACTTTCAACGAGATGATCTCCTTCAATTTCAAAGTAATCTCATTACATTTCAACACGATCACGTTGAAATTAAACGCGGTCTCCTTGAAATGTCACTGTGTATGTAGAGATTCAACGCGATCGCGTTCAAATTCAACATGCTCGCGTTCAATTTCAACGAGCTCTCTACGAGATTTCGTTCACTTTTATCTATGCTCGTTTAATCTCAATGATGTGATCCCGTGATCGCGTTGCATTGTCATTCAAAGAACACCTGCATCCTCAACATTTCAAGGTTACATTGGCATTTTTACAAACACTTTGTATGGTTGATCAAGCCATAATATTCTCATTTCAAGCATTTCAAGGTTACATTGGCATTTCTACAAACATTTTGTATGGTTGATCAAGCCATAATATTCCCATTTCAACATTTCAAGGTTACATTGGCATTTCTACAAACACTTTGTATCCCAAGGTTAACGAACAATCTTAAAATGAAAATCACCCCCAAATATTCAAACGAACAATCTTAAAACGAAAATCACCCCCAAACATTCCTAAAACATACATTTCTGTAGCCTCTTGGATGGATGAGCCATAATAACCGTTAAAAACTAAAGATATATGAATGAAGATGAAGATGAGATGAAAATTATGTGTCTCATTGAATTTCAACGAGATCAATTCAATGAGATTGCAGTGAATTTTGAAAGGAACAAGGGCAGTTTGGTCAGAAAAATAATGAAAGTTTACTTTGGGGAACAAAACTATTGGAGGTTTAGCTGGGAATAATGGTCAAAAGAGAAGTTTACAGTCGAAAATTTCTCTTACCTGTGGTGTGGTCCACATGAGTTGTGGATCGGTAGGAGCTTTCTCTGAGAGTCTAGCATCGAGAGTCCCACCATATGCACAGAGTAGATGTCACATGGACAACACGGTGGGCCCCACAGAGCTCCAGTGTTGTGACTTACAAGGGAATATTTGTATATTTTCCTTTTTTTTTATTCATAAATTCTAAGCACTTTAAACATCTGCTTTGCCATTCTGACCGTTCATTGATATTTGCAAATTTCATCTGCGTTATTCTCACCCAACGGCAGTAAAATTACAAAGTCCCTTTGGACAAACGAAATGAAGGATCAACTGGCATGAGTGAATTTGTGTGAATTGGCATGTTAAAGTCAAAATCACTTTTGACATATGAATTAAGGGCCCACCTGGCATGGGTGAAGTCGTGTGAATTGGTGTGCATCCGAAAAAGTAAGGCTATTTGACTTAAAGCGAATTAGTGGTAAATGAAATTAGGGATTAATGGATAGTTGTGTTTTTGTGTAACACTCTGTTTTACATGAAATGGGTGGTAAATGAAGATGGGAAAGTTGTAATAGTAACAAAGGTGTCATTAGGCTACCAATCCGTCGTACATGGAGCATGCTGATGACACCTCAAATAATCTAACCATCGGCCACATCACTAAAATCACATTAATATGATGATCTAACTTGTTTAAGCATCCGCCACGTAATGAACACTTAAGGAGCGTTTGGATCTTAAGTTACTTGTTCGCTCGCCTCAAGTGCAAGGCTGCGCAGAGTAATAATTCTTGATACAATCGAGGTCGATCTTCAGGGATTTTCGTAACAATTCTAAACTTTATAACTAGGATGGACTAAATTCAAATATGTAATGATAGATGGAAATTAAAAACATAAAACTATCTATTTTATAACTAAATCAGGGAAATAAGCACCTGAGTGCCAAGGATCCACTAATAATCATCCACAATACCAATTCAAACCATTCAAGCCAATAACTCAATTCGAATCGGAGTTCCATCCCTGTCCAACTGGAATATAAAGTAATTAAATTATCACAACATGTCTAACATAGATGGATCATCTACTGATATGGTTCTCTCATAATTAACTAAGGCATTGGGCGTATCGAATCACACAACCCAATCCTTCACAAAACAAACAAGATTACATTCATGGTTCTTCCTCAAGAATTTTCACTGGACTTGAGTTAGAAACATGAATTGAACTGCTATTGAATCAATATCACCATATAAACATCTATCTCAGATTAATTCAAAAGATAAGAACCCCTTTTAGTTTAGTTCTAGATAAGATGTTTGTAAGATCCCCTATCATCCAACATATTATTATGGATCTAAGATCTCTACAACCTAAAATCCTATCAATCAACATCACATTAAGCAATCTCAGTAATTAAAACATCCCATGTAAGAGAAATCACAAGAGATAGAACAGTAACTAAAAATACTAACTTTATTTCAAACTAAAACTAGAAGTATTCTTCATAAAATCAAAAGTACTTGAACTAGTTCGAATTAACCATTGTAAACAACTAAAAGCTTCACTTCTTAGTCCTAGCTAAGAGGTTTAGCCAACCATTAATAGGTCAAACTAAAACTCAAAAGAAAACTAAAGAAAAGCAAAGAAAAATCGAGTTTGGAGGAGTTACAGACGCTCCACAGCAATCTTCTTCACCTCTCAAGACTTTCCAAGCCTTCTATGATCCCTTAGAAATGAATCCTCGGTGTCCTTTTATAATGAAGAAGCCCCATCAACTCAGAAAGTTTCAGAATCGCGTACTAACTTACGCAGCGCATGATTTTTCAGAGTTTGCTGTGCAAGCTTCTGAAATTCTTTAAAATTGCACTGGTTGGCCGACCGGTCTTGACCGGTCGGACTAGTCTGGGTCCAGCAAGCACAAAAGGGAGGGCTGCCACATGGCTGACCGGTCTTGACTGGTCTAGGCCTATTTGGCTTGTATTTGGTCTTCTTTTCTCTCTCTTCTTCTTCACTTCCTTTGACCCACCTTCTATCATCATCAAATAGCTTCAAAAATTGTTCTTTTAGCCATTAATTAGGTGAAGTCTCTCTCTCTCTCTCTCTCTCTCTCTCATCTAGCATATTAAAACATGCATTAGATAGGTCTTTTAACATACAAATCATGCATACAATGTGATGCAATAGGGTTAGAATATGTATAAATTATGAGCCCAACATTACTTATGTCTTAGTGCCTTATCTTGATTTCTATTTATTAAACTGAAGTGATTCAAGTAACTTTAAATAAAAAAAGTAATTTATAATAAATCATAAACCAAACTTATCTCAAATAAGTTACTTATTACTGATGTAAGTAAAAAAAGTAACTTATTTGGTGGTATCCAAATGGGCCCAAATTAAAACATTGGCAGAGTCATGCCATCTGAAATCCTTACGTTTGTAACCTACTTGAGGGTTAAAATTTCCTCTTTTAAAAACAAAGTATGCATTTTATTGGGCTTGTTACAATCATCCTATCAAATGTCATATATGTATGCTAATTTAGGCGTTAGAGTTAATTTATTTGATCAAATTTAGGTTCACATGATTATACTATAAACTTCTAATGCGTTTCAATTACAGACTGTCAAATATTATCTAACATTTCAGAAAATTTCAATTATTGGCTACCAAGCACAATTGAGAATTTCAATTCACATGAATCCCATGGTAATTGTGATTTGGAATGTTTTAATTCACATAAATAAATGGAAAATTGATTTAGAGGTAAATGAATTGGGAGTAAATGGCTTTTTTGCCACCGTGTTTGGATGGGAGTAAATGAAATGCATTTGAAATCAAAATATTTTATTTGGATGGGAGAAAATGAGAGGAATTAGAATACATTTGAATTTTTTGATATTTACAGAAATATTTGTGATATCTCAAATAAGCTTTAATATCCCAACTTAGTATACATATGCAATATTTAATAGAATGAATATGATGTAGGATAAGAACCCCTTGATGAAGGGAGTGGATCAAGCACATTCCTATCGCACATGGACCAGAAAAAGATCAAGGAAAAGTTAGCAAAATCGATAATTTGCGCATGTATGGACCAAAAGAAGGTAGATCGTAAATCAACCATAACTTTTGATCCGGGAGGAGTTACAGGATGCAACCGACCCACTGTAGTAGGTCGTGTCCGTTCGTTTCGCCAGAAAATGCGCGGTTAAAGCAGGAAAAATGAGATTTTAGGAAAACTTGTTATTCTTAGTAATTCTGAATTTTAGTTTGTTTAGTTTTTGTTTATATAGAAGTTTTAGTTGGAGTTGGAGTCTAATACTTCTTCTTAGGATTTAATTTATTATTTAAAGTATTGTAAAAATGATTTTATAATTAGACAATCAATTATTATGAATTTTCTAGGAATTATTTTTCTTTTTATCTTCATGTAGATTCGA
The DNA here is from genome assembly GCA_003013855.2 of Liriodendron chinense. Classification (NCBI taxonomy): domain Eukaryota; kingdom Viridiplantae; phylum Streptophyta; class Magnoliopsida; order Magnoliales; family Magnoliaceae; genus Liriodendron; species Liriodendron chinense. Next base: position 53,241 of record PVNU02002851.1, read on the forward strand.
GAACACCTTGTGCATTCAAGGTATCTATTAGGTGGGGAGACGGTGATCGACCTACCACATCCTCCCTATGTCAGTGGTATCAAAGCGAGATTCTTTCCTCAGGACGATGGCCTCTAATGAAGGGTTGAATTTTCATCTTGTGGAGAGTGCTCCAAAGGATTATGTCACGGCGGCGGCTTTCAATGCAGCACAGCAGGAGAATAGGTTGATCTTGCAAAGTATACAAGCAACCCTCAACCGCATTGCAGTGACGTTAAATCTGCCTCAAGCCCAAGGCGATAATCAACAACCACTTATGCTCGTTGTATAACAACCTCGTATTTCACAGAGCACCCCTAGTGGCCAATCGTAGGGCTACCATAGACGATTTAGAACCCAGATATAAAGAGGTCGAAGACATCATCGTACGACGGCTTGCGTGTGGTAACGATCGTGATGATTATGTTGAAAGAAATTTTCGAGGTAATGCAACTTTAGATGAGGTCTCTAAAGTACAACCCACCACAATCTCAGAGGATCTTCAGAATTCCGAGGAGGTAGAAGAAATCAATACCTCAGTCTTAAAGGATAGGGAAGGAGAGTATGAAATTATTCCAGACGTTATGGAGTTAGTTTTGACGGAATCCTTGAGCATCCCAGAAAGTGCGACGCCAGCAATATAGGAAATCGAGGCGATTATAGTTGTCAAACTTTCTGATGATTTGTTCCTTGTGCAGGATATTGTTATTTCTTAGATTAAGCCTATTTTCAACAACATGAAGAATCTACTTGCCAACTAATCCCAACCTGAAGAAAAATAAGAAGATTCTCTTGTCTTGTACCATGAAGAGGTTAGGGATAAGTATTTTGAACCAATCCCGTTAGGGCTGAAAGTCGGGCGGGTTGGTGCTCAACCCTAACCCAATCCAAGGTTCCTATACCTCAACCCTAACCCAACCCAACCCAACATCGGGTTGAAAATTCTCAACCTAAGCCCAACCCAAGCGGGCTCGGTCGGGTTGATACATGCTAATAATTTCGTTATTACATTAGTCTATTATGTTTCAATACACGCTTTATTTTTTTGTACTTATGACTTTATTAATTATATATGTAGTTATTTATGTATAGAACTTCACTTTTTCTAAACAAATAAGTTAAAATATAAGATAACTATACCTTTAACATTCAAGCATTTCAAATTCAAGCATATCAAAATTCAAACGTAATAAGTTTACTTACTAAAGTAATATAAACTAATAAGTTTACTTAACTAAAATATAATAAAATTATAAGTAGCTTGTATATAGATCGGGTTTGGGTTGGGTCGGGCAACCCGAGACCTCAACCCAAGCCCGACCCAAACTTCGTCGATTGGGTTGGTGTTTTCATAGCCCAAGCTTGAGATCGGGTTCGATACTTCCTACCCAAGCCCAACCTAATGTCGGGTTGGTCATGGGTCGGTCGGGTTAAACCCGCCCAACTTTCAGCCCTAAATCCCGTTGAACAATCTGAGCACGAATCACAAGCTAAGGTTATGGAAGAAGTTGGATGTTAATCGTGGTGCTAATCTGAAGAGAAACTCGAGGACGGATTTTTTTTCAAGTGGGGGAGAATGATGTAGGACAAGAACTCTTTGATGAAGGGCGTGGATCAAGCACATTCCTATCACATATGGACTAGGAAAAGATCAAGGAAAAGTCAGTAAAATTGACAAGTTGCGCATGTATGGATCTAAAGAAGGCGGACTATAAATCGGCCATAACTTTTGATTCGGGAGGAGTTACGGGACGCACATGATATAGATTCCAACTGAAATTTTATTTTGATCCAAGAGGCGTTTGTACGTTTCGCCAGAAAACGCGTGGTTAAAGCAGACAAATGATATTTTAGGAAAACCTGCTATTTTTAGTAATTTCGAATCTTAGTTTGTTTAGTTTTTGTTTATCTAGAAGTTTTAGTTGTAGTTGTAGTCTAATACTTCTTCTTAGGGTTTAGTTTATTATTTAAAGCATTGTAGAGATGATTTTATAATTAGTCAATCAATTATTACGAATTTTCTAAGAATTATTTTATATTTATCTTCTCATAGATTCGAGAACACCTTGTGCATTTAAGGTATCTATCAGGTGGGGAGACGGTGATCGACCTACCACGTCTCCTTACGTCAGATTATAATAAGCCCATTAAAGTATATACTTTAGCAAAAAATGAGGAAATTTTAAGCCTCAGGTAGGCTACAAACGTAAGGATCACAAACAAGCAACTTGCCAACGTTTTTTTAACCACCAATTTAGATGGTCATCCTTTTGATAGTTTGGATCATTCTTTTGGTGTGATTTTAATGATGTAGCTAATATTTGGATTGTTGGGGAGTATCATTAGCGTGACATGTGTATGGTGGACATGTGCATAGTGGTTACCTTTATTTACAATGAGCAACTCTCCAAGGGAGTTCAAAAGGGCATTTTACTCTCATTTACTTTCAAATTTAATTTACATGCACATTTACTCCCATTGCATTTCATTTACATGCATTTACCTTCCATCTAAACACATCCCAAATATCATTTACCTCTATTTACTCCTAATTCCACCCATTTACCTCAATTCAATCCCATCCAAACGACCCTTTAGCAAAAGAATGCCTTCATTTGAAGAAAATGATGGAAATGCTCCTCTATGAAAATTCATTCTTTACTTGGATTGGTAGCATTTCCATCATTACCCCAGACATAGGGCATCTCTATCCTTTCATCCTCAAAAAGTGCGAGATGAACATGGGGAATTTTGGTAGTGTAAGGGCCAGTTTAGCTGCATTAGATGAGATTAACACCATTGTTGCATAATGATTGCATGTCTAGAAATATATACCATGGTATTTTGATCATCCAATCCTCATATTTTTTGTCAAATTCTTCCTCAAGCAAAGTCACCGTATTAAGCAATACCTTGTTTGGCGGATAATGGATTTGCAATCAACGAACTAGATTCATAACTAATGTCGGTCACTTACTTACATATACAAGTCAAATGTCAGGTATAAAGGATGCATATGAATGGACAACATGAGTAAAACACATGCACCAATGTGGGGCCCATAGATTTAGTGGATTTCAAAATTCACCAAAAATCTCACATGAGACTGTGGACCCTCGCCGATTTTCCCCGCGCTCCCACACGACGTCGTTCTCCCTTTCCTTTCGGGAGAAGAAGAAGAAGAGGTGCGTGAGTGCGAAATCGCCGTTTGTGCCACTGGCTTGCCTCGTTCTCGAGGGCTTTGTTTGGTTGTCGTATTGAGCTGGATGTGCTTAAATGAATTTATATAAGACCAGAGTCGCCACTAGCCAGTTACTTCGAATCTACAGTCGGCTAGACCCCGTAGAAACGTTAGAGAAGGGAATCCGAAGATTCCTTCCTCTAAAATGACTCCTGTTGATCTGCGGTCAGAGATCCAAGGTAAGGGATCACGGTTACAGGGTGGGAAGAGGTTAAGCACCCCACACACTGCCCGTACCGAAGTACGGTCTCTACTTCACAGAATCGATCGAATACTTGAAAGTCTAATTTAATCCTCGTATATTCTCATGGATGACATGATGCATGAATGCGGGTCTGAACAGTAAGAGTTTCTGATGGGCAGGTTCCAACAACGGGCAAGCCCAGAGCGTACGCTCGAACTGACAGGTGCTTAATATAAGACGTATGCAGTGTGCTTGAATGATCAAGGTGTTTTATGGTGAAGCGTGAATGCAGGTCTGAACAGTAAGAGTTTCTGATGGGCAGGTTCCAACAACGGGCAAGCCCAGAGCATACGCTCGAACTGACAGGTGCTTAATATAAAGACATATGCATGTGTGTTTGAGTAATCAAGGTGCTTGTAGTGGAGCAGGGGGGTTGGAAGAAAAGTAAATGTTGCACTTATGCTAGATGCAAATGAGATGATGCTGGAAAATGAGTAGCTGGGTGGACGGAGGTGTCGCAAGGATTGGCTTCGAGTGGCTGGATCAAGACTTGGATGGCTTGGGAGGCTTGGACCAGTGGTCAGGCTGGGCTGGACCAGGGCTAGACTCTCCTCACTCGGGCTCTCCTTGGTGAAGGAATGGGCTAAAGGATGAAGGAGGGTGACTCACACGGACGGGCTCTCTCTGGCTAAGTGGTCTCTTGAAATGAGAAGGGGAGGGGGGTATTTATAGCAGCGAGAGGGGCATTCTCGTAATTTTTTCCGGGCGGCCTGCCATGGGCCGCCCGTACGGCCGCTCCTCGGTTTCCAGCGAGTACGGCCGTTCCCTCGGGGCTGCTGTTGGACTCGCTGGTCGACTCAGTGAGTTGACTCAGCGGGTCGACTCGGTGGTTTGACTCGACGGGTTGACTCGACAGGTTGACTCGGTGTTTTGACTCGACGGGTTGACTCGACGGGTTGACTCAGCGGGTTAACTCAGTGGGTTAACTCAGCGGGTTGACTCAGCGGGTTGACTCAGTGAGTTTGACTTTTTGGGATTTTTTGACTGGCCTTTTTTATGGGGGGTTTTTCAGGGTGGTTTTTAGGACTGGGTTGACTGGGTTCAGGTTTGAACTGGGCTATGGAATGGGGCTTACAAGGGTGAGTTTGGCTGAGTTTGGACTTGGGATTTGGGGGTATGGTCCTCCATTCAACCAGCTATCTCTACCAACAGTGTAGCCGAAGGTGGGGTGTCTACAGATGCCCCTCTTTGGCAGAGGTTGCGTGCAACCGAATGCCAAAGCGAGTGGACACCCCACTTCTGACCCGGTCATTCATAGATCATGGTCTGAAATCTTTGCTTGCTTTTGCATCTGTGCCAGTTGATCGTTTGGAGATCGCTCACTTGCACATACCGCGAGAGTTTGGAGAAAATGTTGCGATTGTCCCTGCAGTTTGCTGCAACCTGGGTACCCAATCGCAACCCTTCCATTCCCGATCGGTACTAACATCGGAAAGGTACAGCAGAGCCTCTGCGTCGACAGTCTTACGAGGTTACTGACCCTGTGATTGATTGTATGTTTGATGTTTTCCCAGATCACTCCAGGAGTACTTGTTTCGCTTGACTGTCAAAGTGGTTAGACGCCCTGCGTCCGATAGTCTTACGGGATTCTACTACGCCGACTTGGACTCAGTCAAGGTACTTCAGGCATCCACGCCTAGGTATGTGCGGGTGGGCTTTTCCACCCGATCTGCTAGTTTTGATGCTTGGTTTGCAATTCATTCTTTCCTTGATTGTGGTTTGAAATCTTTGTTGTCCTTTGTATCTGAGTCAGTTGATTGTCTGGAAATTGATAACTCGCACATACCGCGAGAGTTTGGAGAAAACGTTGCGATTGTCCCTGCAGTTTGCTGCAACCTGGGTACCCAATCGCAACCCTTCCATTCCCGATCGGTACTAAAATCGGAAAGGTACAGCAGAGCCTCTGCGTCCGTTAGTCTTACGAGGATGCTGACCCTGAGACTGATTGTGTGATGTTTGATGTTTTCCCAGATCACTCCAGGAGTACTTGTTTCGCTTGACTGTCAAAGTGGTTAGACGCCCTGCGTCCGATAGTCTTACGGGATTCTACTACGCCGACTTGGACTCAGTCAAGGTACTTCAGGCATCCACGCCTAGGTATGTGCGGGTGAACTCTTTCCACCCAATCTGCTGATTTGGATACTTGGGTTACAATTCATCGTTTCCACCTGTTCAAATGGTTTCTGTGACCGAGCCTTTTGGCTTTCATCTTTCTTGTATCTTGGCATGTGGTACGACCGCACTGACACTGGAGTTCAGTTCGACCGCACTTTGAGTGCATTGGATCCGATGATCTCCGGGGAAACCGCGAGACATTGGATCTTATTTGATTTTTGCGTTGGCTCCTACCCAGAGATATGGAAGATCTCCTGGTGTGTTGGAGGCAGAACGCTCTACTGAGAAAATATTTTTGGATTTTTGAAAAGATACCCACTCTGGGGAGTGATACTCCGTGGGGTTTTTATTTGCAAATAGAAATATTTTTTGTCTTTTTGAAATGAAAATCTGGTTCGCATGTGCCTCCACTAGGGATGCCTGTGGGGTCTTTAGCTAACCGACTTTTATTTTGAAAGCAGGTAAACATGATGATTGATGCGATGGATGCTGATGCATGGAGATGCATGATGAATGCATGGCTTTGGCTCATTCTCTTTCAGTTTGATGATTTTGCTTTTGCTGGAGATGCAGAGAATTTTGAGCTTATTGCTTACAGGGTTGTACTCCCTTGGGGATTTTTCTTTTTGATACGGAGGTTTGGACAGCGGGTTGGTCAAGATCCCGACCCGTGGTCGATCAGGTCCATCGTCCCAAGATGCTGTTTCTTTGCTAATGAGAATGTACGAGGATATCATTCGACTTCAAGATGTTCTTCTGGGCATACATGTGATTGAGATGGTGTTTGGTTGCCCGTTTTGGTCAAGATTCCAATTTGCGGGCGATTGGATCCGTCATCCCATACTGTGAAGTGAGCGGAGTTTAAGGCTCCTGAATTGTAGTGCTGGGGATGCTAATTTTTGTGATTTTTTTTTTTTTTGTAGATATGTGGTCCGAATCTTTACCTGAGCGATCAGGATAGAGATTGGTTATTGAAAGCACAGGAAATATTTTTGTGATTTTTGAAATATTTTGATTGAAAGCAAGGGAAATATTTTTGTGATTTTTGCAGATATGATTTTGCAATGTTTTTGTATTTTGTGATTTTTCTGAAATGCAGGGAAAAGATATGGAATTTCCATCCACTTCCAGCTTCTACTGCTGGTAAGGCACCCGATCCATTTTACGTCAGCGAGCAAGACGAGTCTCACACAGTTAAGTGCCGTAGTTTTACATCTTCGGATGAGGGGATTTTGAGGGTTTTCAGTCAACACACCCACAAAGTTGCCTGTTCCTCATGTGCAATGCACATAGACCACGTATCGTCCGACGGACTCCTTCGGCCACAAGATGAGCCACATCCTCACATTTCCCTTAGTCAATCCAGTTTGGGGTCTTACGTTGCTCACAATTCCGTGAGGGTGAGCTTCACCTCCCAACAGCCTTAATCCCCTTCATGAGTTCTAGGAACAGGGAACATCCGTCAGTTTCAACAGCGACTTCCAACTCAAGGTTGTCTATCACGGTGCGTTCAACACTAACAGGATTGCGGAGTTCTGCCCGCCTCAGCCTTTACCTGTTTAAAAGATTCCAGACACCCGTACGATCAAGTGTCAGCCATGTCTGGAACAGGTTAGGAAAGAAAGCCCCCGAGAAGTTAATCCCAGTGTAGTTTTAGGTCTTCAGACCACTGGGGATAAATTGGTGGATCAAAACCGGTGATGAAAACTTTTTTTTGTTTTATATTGTATATATTTTTTTTGTTTTGAAAAAGTTCCAGACTTCAACTCGAGTAATCGAGATTGACACTGGTTTTTATGGAAAGCTTTAAAATATTTTTGGTATTTTTGAGATGATCCGGGTTATCGAACCATGATCCCAACGGTCGAGGCCGATGCCGGTTTTTAGTTGAAAGTGAGAAAGGTCCCCCGAGAAATTAATCCCAGTGTAGTTTAAGGTCTTCGGACCATGAAACTGTACAAAAGAGGGGCAAACATGTTTTTTTTGTTTTTTTCGAAATGATCCAGATCATCAGATCTTGGCCTGAAAGGCTGGGATCGATGTTGGTTTTTATTAAAAATCTCTCGGGACGTTGATCCCGACGTAGTTTAAGGTCTTCGGACCCGAAACTGTACAAGTGATGTATATACTTTTTTGATTTTTCTGAAAATGTCCGGAGCCACCAGATCTTGAAGAAGACTGATGCCGGTTTTTATTGAAAATCCCTCGGGATCTTGATCCCGACGTAGTTTAAGGTCTTCGGACCAAGTTGATGGGGTTGGGCATACTTACCTTGCTTTTTTTGGCTTCTGACGGGGCTGACTGTGATTTGAGTGGTCCGAATTGCTTGATTTGGCCCTGCGGGCCATTTGATGATCGGATCTTGGATTCCGGCCTTCTCTCTTGATGATCATGCCTTTGATCTTGCTGCTTCCTGACTTGTGTAAGCTTTCCAATGGTTTGGATCCTGATGATTTAGCCCTTGAATGGTTCAGATTGATAGATTCGGCCCTGTGGGCCCACTTGCGACCTTGGCTTTACTTTGGGGCACCTCTTTTGATGATTTGTGAGGCTAAGAAGGCTTCTTATGGTGTGGATGATGGCTTGTATGGCTCAGATCGCTTGTCTTGACTTTGTGAGCCCACTTGATGGTTAGATCTTGGATTCTGACCCTTCTTTTGATGATCAAACCTTTGATCTTGTTGTTTGACGGCTCATGTAGGTTCTTCAATGGTTTAGATCGTGATGATCTAGTCTTTGAATGGCTTGGATTGCTTGTGGCCCCCATTTGATCACTTTCCCCCTTCTTTGGCTTGATCAGCCATATTCCGGCCATATTGCTTCATGATTGGACCAGTGGGGCACCTTTTGTATGATCTTGATCATCTTCAGTTGAAATTTGGAGTGGACCGGAGCCTTGGGCGGCCCACGGAGCGCCATCTGCTGACGTGGACTGTCAGCCTCACCTACCAAAAGCCCCGGAGCCAATCCCGCGGAGAGAGGGGATCTGCGTCCGTACGGGCGGCCCAGGGCAGGCCGCCCAAGGCTTGTCTCTTGAGCGGCCTGGGCTGGCTCTGGTTCGGACATCCTCTGCTGTCCACTGTCCCTGTCTCCATCTGCTTTGCACGGGCGAGTTTGATTCCAGCCATGAATATTCTTCTTGTCTCTTCTTTCCTCATCATCTTGTCTTCATCTTGGTTTGTCCTTTCTTGGGCAATGGATGGTGGAGATTTGGGGGCTGTGGGGGCTGTCCAAGGTGGGTCCCACACTTCAGATTTTCAATTGAGCTTTGATAATGGGGAGATGTCTTTAATGGATGGGGGAGATGGGGCATTGAATGGAAGCATTGATGAGGGGCTAGGGATGGTGGTTGATGAAGCTTTGAATAGCTCCATTAATGGTGGGATGGCTGGATTTCCAGGTTTGAATGGGTCCCTCATTATGGGAGGAATGGATGGTATGGATGAGATGATGGGATGGGACATAGGTGAGGCTATGCATCCCTTGAGTGCGGGCCCCATGGATGATGTGATGGATGGTGGTGATGGGACCATGATGGACATAGATGGGCTGATCTCATGTTTAGATGGTATGGATTGCTCAGATGGTACCTTTGACGGTTTGGATGCTCTGGATGAGGGCCAGGATGTGCGGTATACTTGCTTGGGTGGACTTGATGTGATCATTGATGATGTCCCCTTGATGATGGACGGTGTGGATGCCTCGATGATCCCTTTGATCGGCCAGGATGATGATTGGATTCATGATTTCCTACTGGAGAGGGCCGCAGGTCCGGATCTGGCCGTTGATTCTTCGATCGGGGTAGCCGGGACCCTTTTGGATGGTTCAGATGTATTCTTTGACGGTGTGATCAGCCAGGATGTCACGATGTGCGGTGTGATCTTCACTGATAGTCCTTTTGATGGAGAGCATTGTCCTTCCCTTGGTCGTCGGTCTTTTGCGCAATCTGTTCATGAGGTGGGCGAGTCTTCTCATACGGCTGAGGTTATGACAGTTTCAGACAGTGATGCGACTATATCAGACATTGCCGTTACTGGGGACAGGTCAGGGGCTGTCGAGTCTGCAGAGGTTCCAGCTTTTCCTTCTCCTTCGCCCGTTGACCTTCCGATCCTTGATGAGTCATCATTGATTTCTGGGCCTTTTGTGCTGGAGGGGATACCGGTGAGGACTTGTCAGCTGCTTCCTCGTTCTTCTTGCTCGCCACGACTGCTTGCTTGGCTTGACAGCTTGTCAGCTTATGAGATTCGAGATTTGGAGTCTTATGGCTTTGGCGGTCTGATTCATATGGCTAGAGTTGACATTGACTGGAGGATGCTCGGAGCTGCCTTGATTGACTGGGTCCCTTCGTTGAACTTGTTTGCGTTCAATGATATGGAGATGGGGCCTTCTTTGGAGGAGCTTGCACGCTTGACAGGCCTACCCTGGGATTATGCCCAGTATTTTTCGCCGAAGACATCGCCGAAGACTGCTACAAACACCGCAGAACTGGTTTGGGATCCCTTATCTTGTTCGGCCTGCAGCTAGTGGCCAGGATGCTGTAGTGTTCTCTTTGGACCTGCTGTATGATCTTTTTTCGGGTCCTCAGAGTACGGCTGGTTCTACGTTTGCTCGAAACGCACTGATGTTTTGCTTGATTGCTGAGGTGCTGTTCTCGGGATGGCGCAGGTCCCAGACTCCTTTGCTTTTCGAGGTGATGAGCCGAGCTGTCCGTCGGCAGGGGATCATTTCTCTCGTCTTGGCCGAGCTTTTTGATGGGCTGACCGACTGTACCCTAGGCCGCACTCGTGTCCTTCGCGGCTGTTGTGCTTTCCTCCAGGTATCTTTTCTGCACCTTTTTTCTTCTTGCTTTGCTAGGAATTATTTTGCTCTAGCTGAACTTCTTTACTTTC
>PVNU02002852.1:0-14264 GCA_003013855.2 Liriodendron chinense
TGTCATTGGCTTGATGTGGCTCTATGTACCTTGAGTTCTATAGTCTAGTTAATCTATGAAGAAGATAATCCTAGAAACTCGTGGAATGAATTTTCACTACCCACACTAGGATGAATTTGTTCAATTTCCTCTATTTATCAACCAATTAGTGGGAATCTCATATGAATGCCTATCATGTCTTGAGGATTTATGGTGCCAACCTTTGACGCCTAATTTCTCTGAATCTTACACTTATGAACCCTGGAATGTATAGAAGGATGGTTTCTGAAAGAGAGTTGAGTTTAGAAGAATGAGATTAGCTTCACGCATGTTTTGCTCGGGACTAGCAAAATGCTGGTTGGGGGTGTGTTGAGCTCTTAATTATGCATATTCTAACCCCAATTCATCACTCATTGTGCAAGGTTTGTATGGTTTGGAAGCTAATTCAATGCATGTTGTGTGACTACAGGATTGAGGATGGACTCTACTCAATTGAAGATATAATGAGCTCATTTGGAACCATTCTAATAAAGAAAGAAAGAACTAAAGAAGAAAAGGAAGCAGAAGGAAGAAAGAAAGAAAAAATGCAAGAAGAAAAGAGGGCTGACCGGTCGTGACCGGTCGGCCAAGGAAGCTAGACCGGTCAGTGACCGGTCAGCCATGCACATTGGGAATCTACTGAAGACATCCGATCCGACCGTCATGACCGGTCGGACATGACTACTGGAACAGGAGTGAGGACGTCCGACCGGTCATGACCGGTCGGACATGATTGCTGGACCAATATTGAATGAGGCCGACCGGTCATGACCGGTCGGCCATACTTGCTGGAACGTCAATGTAGACGTCCGACCGTCGTGACCGGTCGGCCATGCGTACTGAGTTAGAAATTTCTAATTTCATCCCGATTTTCTCTGCGCTGCGTAAGTGTTACGCAAGTTCTCGATTCTTCCGAAGTTGTGGAGCTTCCAGACTATAAAAGGACACCTAGGGATCGTTCCTAGGGCATCCTAGAAGGGTTCAAGCGAGGTTGGAGGCTGTGGAAGTGAAGATTGGAGTTTCACAACTCCTTTGGTTTGCTTTGCTGTTTTCATGTTTTTTAGAGTTGTTTCATGTTTCCTTGGATCATGAGCAGCTAAACCTCTTAGCTAGGGCTAAGAGGTGAAGCTTGTAGTGTATCCAAGATGTTTTAATTCGTAGTTAAGTGGTTTTCAGTTTGGAATTCATGATTATGAACTAAGGTTCGAAGTTTATACAAGTTTTTAAGTAATTTCTCTTAGTCTTGTGATGACTCATGGATGTTTGGATGAATTACTTATCTTCTTAATTTGTTTGCAACGGTCTAGACCTGTATGATCCGAGGAATTGGAGTGCGCTCTAGTACCAAGCTCTTCATAAAGGGACTTCATGCCAAAGTTCTAGTTTTGGTTGATTATCTGAAATATGTATGGACTGTGCATATAATTTGAATCCAGTTCAAAATCATGATCTAGCCTTGTCTTGGTAGAAGACTTGAGGATGGTTATGATTGGGAATTGGGACCTATAGAAAAGGTGAATGACCTATGCAATGAGCATGCTCAGATCAAGCCTAGAGTTGAGTGAACTTTATGCACAGAAACTTACATGTTACAGGACTTCTGGTTTAAACAGTTCTATCATCCGATTAGATAGACCTGACTGGTGATTCTAATTGAGAGAATGGGAAATCACAGCGGATTGAACATCGAGGATTGCTACAAGTGAATCCTCGAACCCCTAGTGCCTTCTTATAATTGTTTACATTCAATTTAGCTTAAACTGTTAATCACACACATTCTATTCAAACTTTGATTGTTAGCTTCAATAGAAACTTGTGGATGAGTTTGTGACATCCTACATAAGTCCCTGGGGATCGACCTCGGTATTACCGAGTTTTATTACTACATCGCAACCCTACACTTGGGAAGCGAACACCTACTTACACAAATTATACTAAGTAAGGCAAGTACACTTCGGCTTCCAAGCCTAAGTAGGATCCAATCACAAGATAGCATATGGTTTTAAACTATAAACATCCTAGTCTTAAGCATACATAGATAATCAAATGATATAACTAATCAAGCTCCTAATCTATGCAACCTATGTAGACTTATGAGAATGGATCAATGAGCTCAAGTCTACACTACTAGTGAAAGTACATCTTGTGTGTGGATGTGCCTATCTAGAGCCTAGCATACATTCCTATCAAGCATTCATAATTAAACAATTAGCATTCAATGCTAAGATTACAATGTACTCAATTCAATCACAAACACAAGCATGTATAGTGGTTCGACTTCGGGTCTACTCCACTCCCGGTTCAAGTACTCAACTCCTTTGAGCACAACCGGCATTCACTATCGGAGGTTTTAAATGAGGTTCACCTGTCAACCTTTACATGGAGGTTTTACCAGTTCCACTCTTAATCATAACCAGAGTTTTGGACAAAGGGCTAACTCTCAACCCAAACGGAGTTTTGAACATAGGCTAACTCTCAACTCAAACAGATTTTTGAACATAGGCTAACTCTCAACCGACACACGTTCACTCCCGTGTCGGAGGCTCTCCCTTGGAGACTTGTTTAGGCCCGGCAAACGGATTAAGGAGTGTTAAACAACCCCTAGTATTTAGGCCGATAAACAGGCCAAGGAACGGCCAACGTCCCTAGTTCGAGTTTGACTAACAAACTCTACACTCAACTCCTACAGGGAATTGAGTAGATGGACTCTCATAAAGACAACCTTACTTGTCGGATGAGCCCCTTGTTCAGCGCCAGTTCGAGTTGCTTGATCTCTGCTGTCCCATGCTTCAATCAGCTTCCCATGCTCCCCTCGATCGTGTTGCCGTTGCGTCACCAATGCCTCAGCTACACTTGATCAACCACATTGCTTGTGATGCCTTTGAGATGCCCAGGTGATAGGAGGGTAGGTTTGAGAACTCTACAACTATTAGGAATGGGTTGCCTAGAGTTTTCTCTCCTACAACGATCTCATCTTAGAGTTTTGGATAATGATATGCCTATCAAGGAAAATCCAAACTCTAGAGATCAAGAGAGGATGAAGGTCATCTTCTTCATGAACTTGGAATGCTCCAATCTTGTGTTAAAGCACAAGGAAGATGCCTTACATAGGTTGGGAATGAGCCTCAAATGGTCTCTAACAATGGTGGCTTCACTCCTTTCAAAATCCCTCTCATTGCCCCTCAATTCGAGCCAAGCCCTTTTATAAAAAGATGTGCAACGGATGTAAAACGGGCAAAAACTGCTAGTGCTGACCGGTCATGACTGGTCGACCAGGGGTCCCCGACCGGTCTTGACCGATTGGCCATAGGCCAGAACAGGACAGAGGCTTGCTATCTAGAGGGGAGGGTCTGCCCAATAGGTCAAGACCGGTCGGCCCAATGGCCTGCACACTACATAGACACTGGACTGCCTGTCTGACCGGTCGGAACAGGCCAGGGTTCAGCCTATTGATTTGCTGACCCCTCTATTTCACACAACCTAATCTCTATGGCCAAAGTATGGGTGATCTTTTGAGACACTTAGGGCCAATCTATGATGACTAAAGGTTTCTTAATGTGGTCAAGGTCATCAAAGAAGTTAAAGGGTTGGGTTTTGGTTAAGATTAAGGCACATCAAGGCATCACTTTTACCTGTTTCTTCTTCCTTGATGCAGTAGGGGCCACTTGAGTCTTCGGTCTTCGCTTCATTAAGCTCAACCGACACTAGACTCACTGACCTAAGTGATTGACAAACAAGGTGCACTAGTATGCCACGAAAAAGTGCACTAACACTACAACTGCCTCACATGCCCACAACCCTTGCACCGAGCCCGAGCCCGTGCCTGTGATTGAGACTGAGACCGTGTTCAAGTCCGAGACTGAAACCGAGCCTGCGCGCATGCGAGGTTCGCATTGGAACACGCAAGCCACCATACTCCTCTCTCCCACCATAAATAAGTAAGGTGCACAACACCCTACTTATAAAGAAGAATTTTGTTTTCCTCCCATCCGATATGGGACAAAAGTAAAAAGGTTTTTTCAACATTTTTTTAAACAACATTTTTAAACCAAAATATTTCAACACACAGTATTGATCCCAGTATTATCTAAAGTCAGGAGGCCATGAATAGGGGCTGACAACTCAACTCTAGAGAGGAAAATTCTGTCAAGAAATCTATCACTACCCATTTTAGCAAGATAGTAAACTACTAAGTTACATTCCCACAAAACATGAGTAATTCTGAGATTCATAGCCTGTTGCAGACACTTGACCTCTCTCATACTATACCAGATGTTCCACAGGCCATCACCACCATGCGAGGAAGCCGCCTTCTGGTGCAACGTAGATCAGATGTGGGATCGAATACCGTCTCTCCTCATGGATAAATATTCTAAATCCACAGAACTGTCGGGAATCCTCAACCGATCTTCTTCGAATCCACAAAGGAACACTTGAATCTCCGAGCAAAATAGTAAAACTTAAGAGATTTTATTAAAAGATGAATAATTGTCCTAAAAAATGAATTATAACAAGTATTTATAACGTAGGATGTGTAAAAGAAACCCTAAGATACATAAATTAAATGTCCTAAATGAACTAGGAAAGAAAAGCATTCAAATTAGAAAGTTCGCACAAAATCTGCGCAATTGGTTCACCGCACGGTCGGGCGCCAGGTGAAGGAAAGTCGGGCGCCCGCTGAACTCAAAAATAGTCCAGCGAGTAAACTTCAAAGATATGGTGAATTTCAAGCACCTGGTGAAGTGTGGTCGGGTGCTTGACGGCACACAAAACTGTCTAGAGAGTTGAGCGATATTTCGGACAAATTTAGGGCACCCGGTAACAGGATGGTCAGGCGTCCTCTGATAGTCTGGCGCTCGATGACCTCATGGTCAGGCGCTCGGCGGGGCTGATTTTTCTATACTTTAGCGATTGTTTTATCGCTCCTCCTAACCTCCTTTCGATTGTCCATTTTCTCCATGTAGTCATCAACGACCCCCTCTACATCAATCCCCTTCACTTGAAAAGAACTCGACCCTAAGTTCTCGTTCACATCTAGTTCATGATACTCAAACAAGTCTGGCTACATTAAACGTCTGTGAAATCTCCTACTCATCCGAGAGGTCCACTACATAAGCATTCTCACCTAGCTTCCTAAGAATTGATATCGGTCCAATCTTCTTCTACTTTGATTTGTTGTAAGTACAGGTTGGGAAGCGCTCTTTGCGGAGGTGGACCATCACTTGATCTCCTACCCTTAAACACCTTGGCGCGTCGGTGCTTATTGGCGTCCATCACATATTTCTCATTCGACTCTGCAAGCTTAGTCCGTACTTCTGGATGTAATTTTGTGATTCGCTCGGCCATGTTCTCTATAGCTATACTCTTGTTGGGAATCTTTGGTAATGGGACTAGGTCAAGGGTGTGTTGAGGGATTCGCCTATCAACGATCTGAAATGACGACTTCCTCGTGGAGCGATTCACCATGTTATTAAGGGCAAACTCCGCTTGCAACAGGGCCAAGTCTCATTATTTTGGCCTATCCCAGAAAATACTCATCCCACCACTTCAGTTTGCCCATCAGTTTGGGGATGATATGTACTACTAAATTGAAGTTATGTATTGAATTGACTCCACAAAGTCTGTCAAAAGTGACTCACAAACTTCTTATCATGGTCAAAAGTAATAGTCTTGGGGATGCCTGAAACCTCACAATTTCTCGAAAGAAGAGATTGACTACACCCATTGCATCATACATCTTCTTGCAAGGGAGGAAGCGAGTCATCTTCAAAAATCTATCTACCACTATGAACACGGAGTCCATGCCGAGCTGTGTTCATGGGAGACCTAGAACAAAGTTCATGGAAATGTCCTCCCAAGGGTCTTCCAGTACGGGCAATGGCGTGTCAAGGCCAGTGTTTTGGGCATGTCCCTTGGAGGATTAATAGATACGGCAACGGTGAACCATTCGTCCTACATCATGGCCTAGGTGAGGCCAACAATATCGCTCTTCAACTAGAGCCTTCATCTTATCACGACCCAAGTGACTTCTAAGGACACCTCCGTGAAGCTCAAAAATAATCTTCTCCCGGAGGGAGCACTGCGGAATGCACAATCGATTCTCGTAAAATAAGAAACCGTCTTGAATGTGAAAATCACATGGTCGTCCTTCCATGCTTGTTACCCAAACATCTTTGAACTCGTTGTCTTCGGCGTATAGCTCCTTGAGGCAGTCAGACCAACAACTGCGATTCTCATAGTGACGAGAAGGGCAGCTCGGCGACTTAATGCGTCTGTAACCTTATTTTGTTGGCCCAACTTAAGCATTAACATGAATGTGAATTCCTGTAAAAATGAAATCCACCTATCATGCACACACAGCTAACATTAGTCTGACTATTAATAAATTTCAAGGCTTGATAATCAGTATAAGAACAAACTCCCTCTGGATGAGGTAGTCTCGCCAATGCCTAAGGGCCTATACTACCGCATACAACTCTATCGCATAAGTGGACCACTTTTTGCAGGCTTCACTAAGCTTCTCACTATTGAAGGCTATGGGCTTGCCTTCTTGAGAAAATATCGTGCAAATGCCCACATAAGACACGTCACAGTCCACTTTAAAGACTTTATCGAAAACTTGGCAAAAGTAGGACCAGACTAGATGACAATATGTGCTTGATATTAGTAAAACTACTGTCAGCATCATCTGTCCACTGAAACGGCCCCTTTTTAATACAATCCGTGATCGACGCAACTATCACGCTGAAGTTTCTAACAAAATACCGATAGAATGTGGGCTAATCCATTAAAACTGCGAACCTCATGGATGTTTGGCGGGAGTAGGCCACTCACGAATGGCCCTCACTTTATCTTCATCAACTCGGATACCAATCGATGACACCATGAATCCCAAGAATAGGAGATGATCTGTCAAAAAGCTACACTTCTTCAAGTTCAGGTATAACTTGTTTTCTTGCAAAACTTGAAGAACATGTTTAAGATGTTCAATGTGTTTTGACTCATCTTAACTATATATGAATTTATCGTCGAAGTAAACGACAATGAACTTGCCTATGAATGGTTTTCAAACGCTTGATTCATGAGACGTATGAAGGTGCTTGGTGCATTCGACAATCCGAATGACATGAGTAGCCATTCGTATAACCCATCATTTATCTTAAAAGTTGTCTTTCATTCATCACTGGAGCAGATACGAATTTAATGGTACCCACTGCGTTAGTCCAGCTTAGAAAACACTTTAGACCCTTCAATCATAACTAGCTTATCGTCGAGTCGGGGTATCGAAAATTTGTATTTGATGGTGATTTTATTAATAGCCCTGCTATCAACACACATACGCCAACTACCATCCTTCTTTGACATTAACAAAGCTGGAACTGCACATGAACTCATGCTCTCCTTGAGCAACCCCTTCTTCAGTAACTCTTCTACCTACCCTTGGAGAATTCGTTCTCTTTCGGGCTCAACCGGTAATGTGGCCGGTTTTGGCAAGCTAGCACTGAGTATGAAATCGATGTGGTGATGAATATCCCACATCGGCCATGGGGTAAATCATCGAGCCACATCTCCCAAAATTCATTCAATAATAGTTAAAAGGCTAGGAGAATAATTGTGCCCCCGGATCATCTCTCTTGAAAACCATAGCATAGATCTCACCCATCTCATTGGATTTTTCCATGAATTCTCATATGGGGAGGAGAGATCTCCCCTGTTAGTGCACTTTTTTGTGGCATACTAGTGCACCTTGTTTGTCAATCACTTAGGTCAATGAGTCTAGTGTCGGTTGAGCTTAATGAAGACGAAGACCTGAAGACTCAAGAGACGGACCAACTGCATCAAGAAAGAAGAAACAGGTAAAAGTGATGCCTTGGTGTGCCTTGCCTTGACCAAAACCTAACCCATAACCTCTAGATGACTTGGACCAACTAGGTATACCCTTAGTCATCATTATTAGTCTTGAAACTCCATGAAAAACATGATAAGTTAGACTAATTAAAGAGGTGGAAGCTGCTGTAATCAAAACAGCTCAAATAGCAGTTTCCGATTGATCTCCGATCAATCGGACAGAAGTTCCGATCAATCGAAAATTGTTCCAAGCAACCTTGAAAACCCATTGGACATAATTTCCGATCAATCGGACAGTCTTCCGATCCATCGGAAGGGGTTAGTCTGATCAATCGGACCATGTTCCGATCAATCGGAATATCCTCCAGAGAATTCTCTGGACTGTATTCCGATCAATCGGACATGCCTCCGATCAATCGGACTGGTCCTCCGATCAATCAGACCTTCTTTCGATCAATCAGAAATGCGCGAATTTGCCCATTTTTTTACCGTTGGAAGAAAATCTATTTAAAGATGAGGGTTCGTTTTTTTGAGCTAAGAGAGGGAAATTTGAGGAAATAGAAGCCATCATTGCTAGAGATCATTAGAGGCTCTATTCCAAACCAAAAGGTAAGTCATTCTCCTTGTGTTTTCATCACAAGCTTGGGCCATTCAATGGCATCTTGAGAATGGACTTGTTCCCTCTTGATTCCTAGGGTTTAGACACCTTGATGATAGTTTAAATCCCTTGTCTAAACACTACCTAGGAGTCCAAATAGGTGTATTCGTCTAGGAAACCCATTCCCTACCATTTGTAAAGGATTCACCATTCCCTAGCACCTTGGGCATCTCCAATGGAGCATCACATGCAAGGTAGCTGATCTTGGAGCTGAAGCCTTAGCAAAGCAGCGGCGTCAAAGATCGAGGGAGCACAAGGGGAGCTGATTCAAGCACGGGAGAGCGAGAAGAAGCAACCCAAAGCGGCGCTACAAAGGGGCTCAATCTGATAAGTAAGGTTGTCTTATTAGGAGTCCATCCACTCATTCCCTGTGGGAGTTGAGTGTAGAGTTTGTTTGGCAAACTCGACCTAGGGTCGTTAGCCGATTCTTGGCCTATTAGTTGGGCCTAAACTCTAGGGACGTCAGCCGTTCCTTGGCACGTTAGTCGGCCTAAACAGAGTCTCCAAGGAGGGAGCCACCAACACGGGTGCAAACGTGTAGGTTGGAGGAACCTATAAACTCCCCGGTTGGGTGGATCCGAATTAAAACACCTTGGTTGGGAGGAACCAGATTTAAACTCCCCAGTGAATGCCGGTGTGCTTAAAGGGGTTGAGTACTTGAACCAGGAGTGGAGTAGACAAGTAGTCGAACCACTATACATCCTTGTGTTTGTGATTGTTCTTGAGCACATTTCTCTTTATGCATTGTGTTTAAATTGGTTAATTATGAATGCTTAGTTAGGAATGCATGCTAGGCACTTGATAGGCACATCCACACTCACAAGATGTACTTTCACTACCTCATGTTGACTTGAGCTTTTCTTGATCCATCCTCTATAGTCCACATGAGTTGTTTAGACTAGGTTGCTGATTGCACTTATCATTTGCTAGTCTCTTGATTGGACCCACTTAGGCTTGGAAGCCGAAGTGTTAATCGCTTACGTAGTTTAATTTGATTGAATTGTTTAAGTAGGTGAAAAGAGTTTTAAAAAAGGTCCTAATCACCCCCTCCTACAAGTTTAGCCATAATTCTAGTTGCTCTTTAAGCTTCCGCACGTGTATGCATAGGGTGTTGTGTTAGACTACCCGACGCAATTTCATCCCCTCCACTTTAGAAGTCTCGGGGCGGATCTCCAGCGCCATAGGGGTTATAACCCATTTTCTCCCATCCTTGACGAATATATAAGTGTTATCATGTCCATGATGGGTCACGTCTCGGTCTGATTATCACGGACGACTTAGAAGTATATGACATGCCTCCATGTCCACAACTTCACATAACACCTCATCTTTATAACTTCTACCAAAGGAGAAAGCAATTAAACATTGTTCGGTTACCTTGGTATCGGTGACTTTCTTAATCCAACCAATGGAGTACGGGGCCAGATGTTTTGTCGTTGACAACCGAAACTTGTCCACCATAACTTAGTACACAATGTTCTTGCTGCTTCTAGTGTCAATAATGAGTCAAAAACTTTTTCATTCACTGTGTAACTGGTACGGAAGATGTTGTGGCGTTGATGGTGCACTTCTTTTTTAGGCGTAAAGTGCATAATCGCCTCACAACTAAGGACTCGCCATGGTCCCCAGTCATCCAATCAATCCCCGCCTCTTTTTCCTCGACAAGTTGATCATATTCTTCATTCTCTGATTCTCCCTACCTCACCCTTTCCTTCATTCATGGCTAGATTAACAGTGGGACGCTGAGGGCAGGCATTCAATAAGTGGCCCGGTTGGCCACAATGAAAACAGTTGTCCAGCTTGGTCGAGCATACAGATTCGGTGCCCGACTTGAGCTTGCTGTCGTTGGGACGGTCCTTTATGGCATGGATGGATCGCTTCCCGCATCGCGATTGGTGGTGGTTGAACACTCCCGCCTACTGGCTCTTTTCCCTTAGATAGGGTTGCATCTTGTGTAGGACCCGGTGTAGACACGTGGGCCATAGGATAAGGTTCGCACAGGGATTTTTACGAGTTGTGTCTCAGCATAGGTGGCTAAACGAGTTGCGTCCACCACGGTCTAGATAAGAAGTAAATGAATTCGGTCCTGGATTGCGAGTCGTAGACTGCCAATGAACTTTGTAGTCTTCTGGGACTCAATCTCTGACAACTCGTTCCATATTGCTAAGCGATTGAACTCGGCTTGATAATTTGCGACGGATCTAGATCCTTCCTTGCAATTCTAGTATTGTTGAAACAATATTTGATCATAGTCGTTAGGTAAAAACTTGGATTTCAATAACCGTTTTATCCTGGGCCATGTTCTAATGGGCAGTTTATTTTGGCGGGTACAGAAGGTTTATAATTGCTCCCACCACGCAGAAGTTCCAAATTTTAGTTTGTATGCGACAAGCTTTACTTGTTTATCCTCTGAAACACCCACGTAATCAAAGTATCTTTTAACTTCCGTCGATCATTGCGATTTGCACGTTCATTCCCTTGTGCAGGCTGTCGAGCGACGATGTCTTCAACGTCTTCATCATTGTAATCTGTATCATCGGGATTAGCCCTGCGAGGTGCCAGTGGTTGTGCTTGACGGAATATGGGATTGTTCCGTACCACGATCGTTGAGGGTTGTGCATCGCAGTGGGCTTGGGGCTAGGGTAGAACCCTTAGAATCTGATCAAGAGAAGTGAACATCCTCTCCATGGACATGTGATTTGCCACTTGGAGAGCCTCAATCTTCTCTACAATGAGTTAGAACCCTTGAGCAACATCAAAGGGGTTGTTGTCATGGTCGTCGCTAGAAGCCATCTTCCTGAGGTTGTTCCTCGCTCTGATACCAAGTTGGCGCAACGTGGATGGGATGTGGGATCAAACACCATCTCTCCTCACGGATAACTATTATAAATCCACAGAACTATCAGGAATCATCGACCGATCTTCTTCGAATCCACGAAGGAACACTCAGAATCCACGAGTAAAAGAGTAAAACTCAAGACATTGTTTTAAAAGATGAATAATTGTTCTAAAAGCAAATTATAACAAGTATTTATAACTAAGGATGCATAAAAGAAACCCTAAAATGTGTAAACTAGAAGTCTTAAACGAACTAGGAAAGAAAAGCATTCAAATTAGAAAGTTCGCGCAAAATCTGCGCAATTGGTTCGCGCACAGTCAGGTGCCTAGTAAAGGAAGGTCGGGCGCCTGCTGAACTAAAAGATAGTCCAACGATTAAACTTCAAAGATCTGATGAATTTCAGGTGCCCGGTGAAGTGTGGTCGAGCACCCAGCGGCACGCAAAACTGTCTAGAGAGTTGAGCGATATTTTGGAAGAATTTAGGATGCCTAGTCACATGATGATTGGGGGTCCTCTGATGGTCGGGCACCCGAAATTTAAAAATTACGTCCAGCAACTTTTTGGACCATTTGGGGCGCCCGATGAAGACCGGGTCGGGTGCTGGGCGGAGGCTGGTTTTTCTGCAGTTTGACGATTTTTTTTTAGCTTGGCCTGGCCCCTTCTGATGGTTCATTTTCTCCGTGTAGTCATTAGCGACCCCCTCTACATCACCTTTGCAATAACCTGCAAATCAGTTTCTAGAATAATATTTGAAAAACCTTTCTACCAGCACAACTTGATACCATCCACCATAGCTTGGGCTACTGCAACATTGTTGGGAGCTTGGCCATAGAATTGTGAAACACAAATAGCAAAGCACCTTGGTGGTCTCAACAAACCCCTCCCCCTCCACTATCCCCGGATTGACCTTCGAAGATTTGTCTATGTTGAGCTTGATCCAATTTACTCCCGGCCTCACTCAATAGGGGTCCCAGAAAGGACAGGTAGTGTGAGGGAGAACATGTTGATCATCAAATGGGCAAGACTGGCATAAGATTGGTTTAAGCTCAATGTGGATGGCTCAGCTATAGGTAACCTTGGAGAAGGGGGCGGTGGAGGTATTTGTAGGGACCACGACGGAAGGGTAATTTTTGCTTTTCATAAGCCTATGAGAGGGTTTCCAATACTGTGGCCGAGGCTCGGGTTGTACTTGATGCCCTGCACTACTGTGAGGAAGCAGGCATCTCCCAAGTAATTCTAGAATCTAACTCAAAAATTGTGATGGGTCCGCTGTCCAAACTAGGGGCCAAGACACCCCGTGGAACATATGGTACATTGTTGGTAACATCCATTGCATCCGGGTCAATGTGAACTTCATAATTTCACGCACCCATCGGGAAGGCAATACAGTAGCTGATGCTCTAGCTAGGCTAGGCAGTGAAGGCCATCCGGATAAGCATTTCTTGTCTCATGCATGCGAACCTCCCGTTGCATATCAGGGGGCTGGTTTCCCTGGATAATACAGGTATCGGAACCATTAGAGGAGGATAGGCACTGATGGGCTGCAGGTTTTGTCTCCCCTGGAGGTTAGGTTGCAACCAGGGAGTTGATAATGCCAATGGCACTGGTGTGGCTCGGTGTTGGTTCTAGGCTTGCCAAGGTTTTGAGTCTCTGTACATGCTTATGATAAGTGGAGCCTTGTTTTTGTTGGGCCAGCTCGAAGCCTATGTACTCTCTTCCCTTGGTTAATAATATTTTTGCCTTTAAAGAGAAAACATAAAAATAAAAATAAAAAATTTACTCCCGCCTCAATCCATTTTACCACGTTCAAAGGATCCTCTTTAATATGAGCAGATACATCAACTCCGATTACTTTCAGAGAAATAGAGTCTGAAAAAATTACTGCAGTTGTCTGCCATAAGGTTCCCTATCTCCTTCAGCCACCACCTCACCTTACTAATCACCTACTCTGGCTTAGTTTTTTCTGCCGAACCTGCAGGAATTTCGGCACAGCCAGATTTCCCATACAATGAATGCGGGAACGAAGCCTCTCAGGCTGAGAAATTTGGATGCGGATGAGGCCTGGATAGCCATAGTCCGATTCTCCGTCCAACCGATTTCCCTTGAGCCATTTGCATATAAAAAATTCCATAGAAATATGTCCATACCTCATTCGCTAGGCGGCTCTTGCAGAAAAGTTGATCCGGATCTTCAGTTGCGTGGTTCTGATGACCGTTGGTTGTCATGCTGCTGAATATTAGAGGTCTTTATTGCATCAGAAGCCTGACTTTGGTAGCCGGGAGTAGCAGGAGTAGGATTGATGTGCGTTAAGTGTGGTCTGGTGATAGTGGCTCTCTGATATGAAGTTGGGTTCTGCTGGTTGTGTCTGTCTGAATTGACAGCCTGTTGCTGCTCAAAGGGGTTGATCATCTTGATCAGTGAATGTGTACCAACGGACCTGGCTGGACTCCAAGCCAGCATAGCAAGCATCATCATCTTGTATCATCTAGGAGCCGTCTCAGTATTACCTCCTATATTGCACAGACTGAGCATGGGAGTCAACATAAGAGCTTACAATGGAACAGTGTGACAACGAGGCTTCATCGGCCTGATTTAGAAGCTAACAACTGCATTTAGAATTTCATAACCTTCAAGTGAAGGCAGAGATCTTCGGCAAGATGAATTTGTTCCATATCCACATCGGCCACTTCAGACACGGACTTCGCATTCTGTTCACATTCCAAGCCAATTTCACTCTAAACCCGCCACTGGAAGAAGCCAACCATATAAGATTGTCATCTCTATCCGTGATTATGATGTTACTGACCTTGATAGATTGCATAATTTCATTTGGCAGCAGCCCCTTTAACATGTCAAAATTCCAATCTCCCTAGTTCCAGAAATCCCTGACCTTGTTCACTT
>PVNU02002853.1:0-42218 GCA_003013855.2 Liriodendron chinense
TATCGGGTTCGACCGTAGGAAAGAAACGAGAGTTACGTCTTGGAGGAGGAGGGTTAGAAGGACCTTCAGCTGTCTTTTTCGACCGTGCTTCATCGGCGTCGGACCAAAAGCATGCGACCAAGTGGTTTCACCAGAAGATCCCATTGTCGCTACTGCAATTTACTGCAACGCGTAAACAAAACAACATTAGAGAACAACTCGATACACACGGGCAAATAGCCTAACGAAATCATATCACAAGCACAAGCACAAGCATGAAGAGCATGAAAGCAACAAAATCAAGAGCATAACATATCGATCATCATACGCATTTCATAACAAAGCAACTGCCATCATACATGCACGCATACATAGGATCGATGCACACACAAAATCATAGATTGAACCCACAATACATCCATACATTTAGTCTAAAAGTAGCCTTGACAAGTCCAGGTGCTTATAAGTAGGTACTGGACAGAGTCAGGAAACAGTTTTAGCATCATACATACGCAACTATTCGCACACAGCAACTTTACAGGCAATCAGAACACTATAAGCGCACTCTGGCAGACATACTCTGAACCTGCCTAAAATAGACAGTCACGAGCTATGACAGGCCAAAGTAGGCAGCCAACTGCAGGCTCAAGGCACTAAGCTCCAGTCGTGCTTGAATTTTAATCGATCTAGCCTCAAACAGCACTGAATTTGACTAAGAAACGAAGCCGGAAATGCCATTTCTTCACCAAGTGCAAAGCAGGGGCTAAAAATGAAATTTGGCTAAGTGGTTAGGCTCACATGCGCCCAAGGTGGAGCCCCAGGAGCATGTGGCCTTCACATGCGCCCAATCTATAAAATTTGGAAAATGCAACTTCATTCCATAAGGCATCAGGCTATGTCCAATTTGACAGGCGCCCGGCTCAGAAGAAGGAAATGAACAAGCTTGGATTGAATGCACCAGGCACATGTGCATCCACCACATGCGCCCACTCTGATTCTTGAAGAAATACAAGTCCGGGCAGTTGCCCTGGGCGCATGCCAGAACAACATGCGCCTGGGACATGCGCCCATATCTTCAGAGGCATCCCAACATGCTCCTGAAGGGAAATTCCTCCGTAAAAACATGGGTAGTAGGCCACATGCGCCCACAAGGGGACCACATGTGCTGTACCCTGAGGGTGAGCTCTCTCACCTGGGAGAAATCAAGTTTTCTGACTCGAAAATTGTGGAATGACTCAGTGAGTCAACTATTATAACGTAAGCATCCAGCGCAAGCACACCGGGGGGGGGGGGGGGGGGGGGGGGGGCACTTGTTGGGGACTCAAATTTGCACCCATTGTAAAAACAACATCCGGTGGTCTATTGACAATGATTTGGATATGTTTTGAGGCCATGGAAAGCCCTGAAAATGCCTGCACGACCCTGATCGCTTGGTAACGACCAAAAATTCAATAAACAGCATTTCAGAGCAGAACTGGACATGCGCTTCACTGCCAAATGATCCAAAATGTCCTAAAACCCTTAAACTGCAAGTTTCGAAGTCATCCGGTGCATATTTTTACCTACGCACCTCGAAATGCGTTTCGTCCCTGCCCGAAACTGACCAAAAGGGTCCGTAAGCCTACAGCTACCATTTCAGAGCAGAATCGGACATGCACTTCACCGCCAAATGATCTAAAATGTCCTAAAACCCTTAACCTGTAAGTTTCGAAGTCATCCGGTGCATATTTTTACCTGCGCACCTCGAAATGCGTTTCGTTCCTGGCCAAAACTGACCAAAAGGGTCTGTAAGCCTACAGCTACCATTTCAGAGTAGAACTGGACATGCACTTCACCGCCAAATGATCTAAAACATCTTAAAACCCTTAAATAGCAACTTTTAAAGTCATCCGGTGCATATTTTTACCTACGCACCTCGAAATGCGTTTCATCCCCGTTTGGAGCTGACCAAAAAGGGTCCGTAAGCCTACAGCTACCATTTCAGAGTGGAACTGGACATGTGCTTCACCGCCAAATGATCCAGAGAGCCCCAAAACCCTTAAATAGCAAGTTTGAAGTCATTACGATGCGTATTTCCAGGCGCGCGTTCCCCGGAACAACGTTCCTATACGACCAGCCAACCCGGAGGCTCCAAATTAGGAAGGAAGTACCAAAATCAGCAACATCTGGACTTCCACACCCCACCCGTTCATTCAGGAGGTCAATCCTAGCCTAAAAATGGCTTGGCGACAGGGAGTGCATGTCTAGAAAAGGTAGCTGTCCTTTGGAGGTCCCTTGTTGGAGCTGAAATGCTGAAATTTTCTAAGTGCTGGAATCCTGAAAATCTGGCTAAGTAGTGGGAAAGCACTGGCAAAGCACATGCGCCTGGCCTCCAACCACATGCGCTTGACCTCCAACCACATGCGCTTGCACTCTATCAGTGAAAGGAAGTGAATTAAACACTTTTCTGAAAAGCGCCGGAAAATGCGCCGGTAAAGGACATGCGCCCGGATCCACCACATGCGCTTGGCTGCTTTCTGCCACATGCGCTTGACACTGTTTTCTACCACATGCGCCTGGAAATACCCGCCGGACCGGACCTGAAGCCGATTATCCCCTATAAATAGTGAAGTCATTTCATTCATCAGCACGAGATCATCCCCCGCCGACCTCAGAGTGATGTAAGCACCACATGCGCTTACTTTCTCTCTCCTCGCCGGATGCCTTGGCCGGAGTGGATTCCCTCGCCGGAAACCCTCGCCGGAAAGGGATTTCCTCGTCGGAATCCCAAGTTCAGGAAGAAAATCCTGAAATTTTCCAAGTGCTGGGCACATGCGCCGGCATATCCCCCACATGCGCCGGCTTTTTCCCCCACATGTGCCGGCTTTTCTGGCCAGAAAATTCCAAAATCCGCTAAGTCTGGGAGGGACATGCACCCACTCCTTAGGTCGAGGCGCATGTGCACCACCACATGCGCCGGGATTGCCTCCCGAACTCCCATTTTTCATGAAAAATGGGGCTACATGCACCCGGGAGATGCCACATGCGCCCGGATGATGACCACATGCGCTTGACAAATGATGCAACACCACATGCGCTTGTAAAATGGCCACATGCGCCTGTACACACTCCCCCATGTGCCTGGACGCTGATGGGAGGGGTGGACCTTCCGTCGCACGGCTCGCCTTCGTCCGAGATCAGATTTTGATGAAACCGCCTCTCCTGGATGCGTCACGATGAGATCTATCCATCCACCGGATCAGATTCTCCAACGGTCAATGATAAATGACCTAAATCAGTGTTTTGGTCCAAAATAACCAACACTTAGCCAATTTGGCAGCTCCGAAAATCCTTCTAAAAGAGCCGAAAACGGCCGAAAACGAGAAGAATCGGGCGGAATTGGACCGAGCCAGAGAGGGAAACTTTTCTTCTACATGACATGATACACCATAATCATGCACTGCGACAAGGTTATTTAATCTCAGGACCCTCGAATACCCTAATCGAGCGGTCGGCAGGCCCGCTACTTAGTCATTTTCAGCCTTGGGAAGTACCCTGTTGGCCCGGAAATCGACTTCTGCTAAGCAAATTGAAATGCGATCGCACCGCGATCTTCGTGGACGTAATCCACCCCTGTTCAAAGACGGTTATTGATAATACTCACCGATTTCTCTAATCAGACCATAAGCAGGTCCACTACTTAGTCATTTTCAGCCCTAGGAAGTGCCCTGTTGGCCCGGAAATTGACTTCTGCTAAGCAAAACGAAACGCGATCGCACAGTGATCTTCGTGGACATAATCTACCCCTGTTCAAAGACGGTCATCGATAATATTCACCGATTTCTTTAATCAGACCGCAAACAGGTCCACTACTTAGTCGTTTTCTGAAATTGCGGTTTTACCGCTTGTAGAGATACTCGGAGATATGTTTATGGACCTAGAGGGGGGGGGGGGGTGAATAGGACCTTTTTAAAATTCTTTTCGCCTACTTATGCAATTCAACAAGTTTAAGCTAGGTAAGCAAGAACACCTTGGCTTCCAAGCCTTGGTGGGTCCAATCACAAGACTAGCAAGAGTTAAGCAATAACCAAACCTAGTCTAAGCATGCATAGGTAAGAAAATGATTCAACTAATTAAGCTACTAACCTATGCACCTTGTGTAGTCTTATGAGATTGGATCAATGAGCTCAAGTCTACACAAGTAGTGAAGGT
The DNA here is from genome assembly GCA_003013855.2 of Liriodendron chinense. Classification (NCBI taxonomy): domain Eukaryota; kingdom Viridiplantae; phylum Streptophyta; class Magnoliopsida; order Magnoliales; family Magnoliaceae; genus Liriodendron; species Liriodendron chinense. Next base: position 4,171 of record PVNU02002853.1, read on the forward strand.
ACATCTTGTGCAAGGATGCCTAAAAAGTGCCTAGCATGCATTCATATCAATCATCCATAATTAAGCAATTAAACTAACAATGCAAAGATATCAATGTGCTCAATAACAATCACAAACACAAGAATGTATAGTGGTTCGACTACGTGTCTACTCCACTCCCGGTTCAAGTACTCAACCCCTTTGAGCACACCGGCATTCACTATCGGAGGTTTTAAATGAGGTTCACCTCTCAACCTTTACACGGAGGTTTTATCGGTTCACCTCTCAACCGTATCCGGAGTTTTAGACATAGGCTAACTCTCAACCTTATCGCACGTTTACTCCAGTGTCGGAGGCTCCCCCTTGGAGACTTAGTTTAGGCCCGGCTGACGGGCCAAGGAACGGCTAACGTCCCTAAGGCGAGTTGACAAACAAACTCTAAAATGGACTCTCAAATGAGACAACTTACTTGTCGGATGAGCCCCTTGTTTAGCGCCGTATTGGGTTGCTTGATCTTTGCTCTCCCGTGCTTCAATCAGCTTCCCTTTGCTCCCTCGATCGTGCCGCCGTTGCGTTGCCAATGCCTCAGCCACATTCGATCAAACACCTTGCATGCGATGCCTTGAAAAGCCCAAGGTGCTAGGAGGATGGGTGAATCTCATACATGGGATGTGTAGGTTGTTCCAACTAGGAGATTCACCTAGAGAGTCTTCTAGAGGTCTTGGATAAAGGATATACCTATGTGGAATAGTGTCACACCTCTAGATTTGAGAGAGGAATCAAGTCATCTCTTGATAGCATTTGAATGCCCATACTTGTGTTTGAAACACAAGGGATATGACTTGAAAACCTCCTCTTTGAGGCGCCAAATGATGTACAAGATGAGTATGAAATGGGGTCTCAAAAACTTCTCTCCTATGCCCAAGAATGGAGTCCCATATATATAGAAAAGAGGGCTCCAACGGCTCTAAAACGGGCAGAAAACGGTCATAAACGACCTGTCCCGACCGGTCACGACCGGTCGGAGTCCCCTGCTGCAAGAAGCCACAAGCACAGGCCATATTCACTGGCCGACCGGTCATGACCGGTCGGCACCCTTCACTGGACAGCCAATACTCATTAGGCCGACCGGTCATGACCGGTCGGCCACTCTATCTGGACAGGCTGTGGACTCCAAGCCGACCGGTCATGACCGGTCGGTGCCCTCTGATGGCCAAATGGGATATCCAGGCCGAATACACTGGCCGACCGGTCATGACCGGTCGGCCCTCCTTGCTGATCTCCTTCTATTATGAAGGCCGACCGGTCCTGACCGGTCGGCTGGCCTTGTAAATGCAGCAGGAATGCTGGCCGAATGGGATATCTAGGCCGAATACACTAGCCGACCGGTCATGACCGGTCGGCCCTCCTTGCTGATCTCCTTCTATTATGAAGGCCGACCGGTCCTGACCGGTCGGCTGGCCTTGTAAATGCAGCAGGAATGCTGGCCGACCGGTCTTGACCGGTCGGACTAGCCTGGGTCCCTTACACATATGCTGAATCACCTCTTTCTTCAGCTGTAGTTTTAGGCCAAGGTGGGGATGTTCAAATGGGACACCTAGGGCCTATCAATGATGCCTAATGGGTTCTAATTATGGTCAAGGACATCACAGATACAAAGGGGATTGGTTTTGGTGGAGGTTAAGGCATCAAGGCATCTCTTTTACCTGAATCTTCATTCTTGATGCAGCCGGTCCGTCTTGAGTCTTCGGTCTTCGTCTTCATTGGGCTCAACCGACACAAGACTCACAGCTGTAAGTGATTGACAAACAAGGTGCACTAGTATGCCACGAAAAAGTGCACTAACATTTTCAGCCCTGGGAAGTGCCCTGTTGGCTTGAGAATTGACTAGTGCCAGTTGAAACCAACCGCGATCTCAAAGACGCCTAGGCAAAGCTGAAGTACTCAAGCTATCCAACAGCCGAGTCAAGCATTCGCGGGGCACCGATTCCCATTATTCATAAGAAATTGTCATGAACAGGAGTCCATCGGACCCTATACTTAGCCACTTGCAGGCATCGAAAACAGCCGATCCAGCCCATTGAATTTGGATCCTCAAAAGATCTTGGCTCGATAAAGCCTACTTGATCCCAAACAGTTCATTGAAAATACTCAGAAGAAAGAATGTTCTCAAAGTCGAGTCGCCCGACTCCAGAAGAAATACATTTACTTTACTGTACAAAGCTTTATTCATCCCAGATAAAGGTCCGAGGTTAAAGCTAAGGGGTTATGGTTACCACGAGAAACCACAAACAAAGAGTTCTAACTAAGCTTGAAACATCTTGCTATGGACTGCCACTATGAAAAAGACAATCGATGCCCTACCCATCGACAACAGGTCCGTCAGTTGAGCTGATGAGGTAGTTGCGGATTGCTTTCCTAAGGTCACCCGTCATAAAATACGGGCGCGGGCTTTAGGTTATGCCGACCAACATTTCGAGGTTCGTGTATTCCAGTGGTCACCTGTTCACAATAACAGGCGCGAGCCCAGAGTTGCACTACTCAATTAAAACCCTCGTTCGGGAACGTTGCGGAGTGCTTTCCTAAGGTCACCCGTCATAAAAATACGGGCGCCGGCCTTGGGTCATGTCGACCAACATTCGAGAATCGTGTATTCCAGCGGTCACCTGTTCACAATAACAGGCGCGGGCCCCGAGTTGCACCACTCGAATCCTGACAGTCTCTCAACCCGGACAGTCCGAAAGAAAATGGGACATAGACATCCGGCGTGTCTAACAAATGTGGCTCAGTCCATAACAAGAAAACAAAGGTCTACACGACCATGAACTCAAGACCATAATCCCCGGCGGATTAGTCTTTTGCCTTCCAATCAAGGGTGATCAACCGTTGATGTAATTAAAGGCTCGTGATCGGTATCACAGCCTGGAATGTAAAAGATCTCAGAATCTCTGGAATAAAATTCGCCTTGCGATATCTCTCTCTTGTGTACACTTTGTGATTGCTTATGATTGTCTATGAATGTCTCTATACTCAGAATTGCCCCAGAATAAAAGAAACACGAAAGAAAAAGAAAGAAGGACTGCTGACGAGTAGTTCTGATCTTTCTTCCTACTCTTTTTCTAAGTTCTAACAATGTTCTAGTCCAAGTTGACAAATTCTACTACCTGGTAGATTTTATCGTCTTGGACACACAACCGGTTTTAGATGCTAGTACTCAAATATCGGTAATTGTTGAACCTCCAATTTATACATTGCATTGCCCATTACATAACAAGGTTTGCATGATTTTCATGGTTTAAAGGCCCACCTAACACATGTTTTTGTGATTGTAGGGATGAGAGCGGACTTCATCCAATTGGAGCTTAACAAGGGTCATTTGAAGACATTGGAGGAAGTCTTAAGATGGACCAAAGAAAGAAGAAGAAAGAGGGAGAAAAGAGAATGAAGAAAAGAAGAAAAACTTGAAGAAAAACAAGGCAGACCAGTCTTCCGACCGGTCAGCCACATCAAAGGAGCAAATAGAAGACAGGCCGACCGGTCATGACCAGTCAGCCATGAAGGCTGATTCATATTAAAGACAGGCCGACCGGTCATGACCGGTCGGCCATGCACACTGGATGAAGAGTAAAACTAGCCCGACCGGTCATGACCGGTCGGGTATGCACGCTGGAATGTGGATAGGTCTGCCCGACCAGTCTTGACCGGTCGGCAGCACTCCCTGGACTGTTTAAAGGCTAGTCCAACCGGTCACGACCAGTCGGCTCTGCGTAAGGAAAGTCCTTTCTAAATTAGGACTCCGAGAATTACTGCGCACTGCGTAATCTTTCGCAGAATCCGACGCAAGGGAGGTTTATTGCTATAAAAGGACACCTAGGGGCTCTCCCTAGGGCATCAGAGAGGCTAAGGAACGTGAGTTTAGAGAGTGAAGGCGATTGTGGAGCGGCTGCAACTCTCCTATTCGGATTTTTCTGTTTTTATGCTTTATTTCAGAGTTTTTAGTTATAGCATGACAATGCTCGGCTAGAACCTCTCAGCTAAGGCTAAGAGATGAAGCTTGTAGCTAATTCCATGTTGGTTTCAGTTTAATTCAAGTAATTTACATTCAAGTTTGGATTTTTGCATGCTTTAGTTCCAGAGAGTGGTAGTTTGAGACGTTTTATCTGATTTTATGTGCTCCGGACATGAATTCCTTTTAATTCTTTGAGATTATCATGTTTGATTGTCTAAATTCGGATTATAGTAATCCTTGAACAGGCCATAGTCCATAGGCATGGCTGTTACTCCGCAGGCTATGGTTTCGAGTTTGTATTGATTGAATGGAACTAAAACTTGGAAGTTCAACTTGAATGTGATGGAATGTGTGTGAACGCTTTATTTTCCAACTAGATGAGAGATAGGACTTCAAATCTAGTTGTGTTCTCTACTTGGATTGACTGAATTGACATGGGATTGCCACAAGTGGATCCTTGAAAGCCTTAGTACTTTATATCTCTGATTTTTCATTAAGTTCCTGTTTTAAGTAAACATTCAATTGAAACTGATTTCTTTCAAAAACTGAGTTACTGGAGTGATTTGAGAGTTGTTACTATTTCCTTGTGGATCGACCTCGGCCTTACCGAGTTTTTATTACTACATCGCAGCCTTACACTTGAGGCGAGCGAACAGTAATCTTAGGCCGCCCATTCCTTGCTACATCAAACGCAATCATCAATTGCTGGAATGGGGTGATGCAATTATCCTTTGGGAACATGACATTAAAGGTGAATGTGTTCCACTTGGGCAAAAGACATAGGGATGTTGATGATGACGAGTTCTTCGAAGTAAACATGCTCGAATCTTTTGAAGAAGAAGAACTCCTCCAACTTTAACCATTAGAAAGCTTGGAGACATGCTTGACACATTTCATGGATTACAAAGACCCCATAATTAATGAAATTGTGCAAGCATTGAATGTAGAGAGACCGGTAGTTGGTACTAGCCGGGGGAGGCCCCACTTTGAAAAATTGCCACCAACCACATCAAGGCCTCTACCGTCTAACATCAAATCACTGAAGCTTGACCTTAAACCATTACCATCCAAGCTTAAATATGTATATTTAGGTCAAGAGGAAACTTTTCCGGTTGTCATTGCCTCTCACCTAAAGAAAGACCAAGAGATCGAGTTGATTGAGCTACTCAAAGAAAATAGGGGAGCCATAGGTTGGACAATAGCTGATCTTAAAGGGATAGATTCTTTGGTGTGCACTCACCATATACACCTTGAAGAAAATGCAAAAACGACTAGACAACCTCAAAGAAGGCTAAATTCAAACATGATGGAGGTTGTTAAAGCCAAGGTGTTAAAGCTATTAGATGTGGGTATTATCTACCCCATCTCGGATAGCCAATGGGTGAGTCCTACTCAAGTTGTCCCCAAAAAATCTAGTATTACCATCATAGAAAACGCCAACAACGAGCTTATTCCGACTAGAACAACCACCGGTTGACGTATGTGTATTAATTACCGGAAGCTCAACACGGTCACTAGGAAAGACCACTTCCCTCTCCCATTCATGGATCAAATTTTGGAGAGATTAGCTGGTCATTCCTATTATTGCTTCCTAGATGGCTATTCCGGATACAATAAAATTGAGATAGCCCTAGAGGACCAAGAGAAAACCACAATTACTTGCTTGTTTGGTACCTTCACATACCGAAGAATGCCATTCGGGCTATGTAATGCACCCGGCACATTCCAACGATGCATGTTGAGTATTTTCTCAGACATGATAGGTGAGTTTCTCAAGGTGTTCATGGATGACTTTTCTGTTTTAGGTTGTACTTTGACGAGTGCCTCAATCACTTGAAGTTGGTCTTGATGAGGTGTGAGGAGAAGAACCTCCTTTTAAACTGGGAAAAGTGTCATTTTATAGTACAAAAAGGAATAGTCCTTGGACATATCATCTCGTCCAATGGAATAGAGGTGGACCGGGCAAAAATTAACATAATTTTCAATCTACCACCACCCAAAAGCATACACGATGTGCGTTCCTTTCTTGGACACGTTGGTTTCTATAGAAGATTCATAAAAGATTTTAATCATACCTCAAGACCTTTATGTAACCTCCTTCAAAAGGAGAACCAATTTAAGTGGAGTGCCGAATGTCAATTAGCTTTTTCAAAGCTAAAAGACATGTTGACAACCGCTCTTATCATGTAACCACCGAATTGGTCCATTCCTTTTGAGTTGATGTGCGATGCGAGCAATTATGCTATTGGGGCGGTGTTAGGCCAAAAGAAGGATAAGAAGCCCCATGTTATCTACTACGCAAGTAGGACCTTGAATCCCGCCCAAGTTAATTACTTGACTACGGAGAAAGAGCTCCTAGCCGTCATCTTTGCCTTGGACAAATTCAAGCCCTACTTAATAGGATCCAAAGTCATCGTTTACACAGATCATGCGGCGCTGAAACACCTTCTTTGTAAGAAGGATGCCAAGCCCCGTTTGCTTAGATGGATCCTACTCCTTCAAGAATTCGATTTGGAAATAAAAAATAAGAAGGAGGTAGAAAATGTGGTGGTGGATCATCTATCCCACTTAGTCTTACCTAATTCCATTGACGAGTCACCTATTGAGGACTCATTCCCTGATGAGCAACTCTTTGTTGCTATGCATCCACCATGGTACGCTGACATAGCTAATTATCTATCCACAGGTGCGATGCCGATTCATTGGACTGCGCAGGACAAACGTAAATTTCTAAGGGAAGTGCGCAGATTTTTCTGGGATGAACCTTTATTGTTTAAATATTGCCGAGACCAAATTATAAGGAGATGTGTCCTTGATGATGAACATAATTCCGTCATCTCCTTTTTTCATGATCAAGCATGTGGGGGTCATTTTTCCGCCAAGAAAACCACTGTAAAAATTTTGCAGTGTGGTTTTTATTGGCCCAAACTATTTAAGGACACCCACGAGTTTTGCAAAGCATGCGAGCGTTGCCAAAAGTTAGGAGGAGTATCCTGTCGAAATATGATGCCTCTTACCCCAATTCAACATCTTGAAGTCTTTGACTGTTGGGGCATCGATTTCATGGGACCATTCCCCTCATCTTTTGGACATGTCTGTATTTTGCTTGCTGTAGACTATATGTTTAAATGGATAGAGGCTATCCCGTGTAGAACCAACGATCATTGTACGATTCTCAAGTTCCTCAAAGAAAACATACTTTCCAGATTTGGGATGCCTCAAGCCATCATTAGTGATGGTGGTTCTCACTTTTACAATAGACCTTTTGAAGCTTTAATGAAGCAATACGGTATTAGGCATAAAGTGAGTACCCCATACCACCCACAGACAAGTGGGAAAGCTGAAATTTTCAATCGGGAAATTAAACAGATTTTGGAAAAGACGGTGAGGCCGGATCGCAAGGATTGGTCACTAAGATTAGATAATGCACTTTGTGCTCACCGTACCGCTTACAAGACACCCATTAGAATATCCCCTTATAGACTTGTCTATGGGAAAGCTTGCCACTTGCCTGTGGAGATTGAACACAAAGCCTATTGGGCAATTCGGGCTTTAAATTTTGACATTGACAAGGCTAGCTTACTTCGCAAACTTCAATTAAATGAGCTTGATGAGATTCGAAACAATGCATATGTGAACTCGAGAATTTACAAGAGTAAGATGAATGCCTTTCATGACAAGTATATCTTCAGGAAATCTTTCCATGAAGGACAGAAAGTGCTCTTGTACAATTCCCGACTTCATCTTTTTCCTGAAAAATTACGATCTCGATGGATCGGCCCATATATTGTCAAAGGAGTTTTTTCTTATAGGGCTGTTGAGGTTGAGAATGCAGCAATGGTAACTGTTTTAAAGTTAATGGACAACGCCTTAAACCATTTTTTGAGAAATTTGATTTAGAGGACATGTCCATCACTCTGAATGATCCTGTGTATCAGAATGATTGATCTCCTAGTCTGACGGAGGTATAGCATAGGTAGGTTTAGTCGTTTTAGTTTTTCTTGTTAGTAGTTTGAGTTGTTGGGTTTTAGACTTCCATGATCGACTCTCACAGGTACTATTGTTCTCACTCTCTTATATTTTGTCATTGCTCTCATGTTCATGCTCATTGTATATCTTTTCACATTGAGGACAATGCAAGATTTGGTTGGGGGGTGAGATGAGATTCCTCATCTAGCATGTTGCAACCTTTCGAGCATCATATGTGCAAATTTTTTTCGAATTTTCTAAAATTTCAAAACTCTTTTAGAAACCTTATTTCTATGCATTTAAGATGATATGAGTTTAAGAAGAGAAGATGTCATGCCCCAAATTCGGTTCTCGACGTCCATTCTCCTTAACCCGAATTCAGAGGTGGCAGCCTCCGTAGTACCCCGATCTCGGATCCTAACCTCACACGCTAGGTTCCGATCCTGGGATACCACAAGGAGGATTTTAGGGTCTGAATTTTTTTTTTTAAACATGAGCATCACCATATGAGTACCATCAAAGACAAACATAATATTTCCACTAAGTCATTTCGTTTACATACAGTACCGAAAGGTAAATACACAATGCGTAAATATAAAAATTGTGCACGATCCGGCACCTCCTGCTATTGCACTCCCAACTCCAACTCAACATTGCTGATACACTCTGGTATGACCTACAGTGTAACAAACGCGCATAAGCTTCGAACGAAGCTTTTGTTAGTACATCTTTTGTTGTCAATTGGCATGTTAGTTGGTCGCGTCTTGTCGTGTGAGCCCCGGTCGAAGAATTGAAGAATCAAGACTTGAAGATTAAGCTTCGTCCATTGCTCAAGCTCATGCTGAGACAAGATCCCAAGTAAGTTGCATATAGATCGACCATAGGAAACCCAAAACATCAAAGAATGGCGTAATGACTCACATATCCTATCCCATTCCCTCTCGACCCTTGCACAAGTTAATCAGACTTGTGGTCCATGGCTGGTGCGAAGCGTATTGAAGATATGTCCATACATTGGACCCTATGCACCTCATCACTTCATAACTTGAAGTAATCCGCTGATGTGTTGATGAAATTTGTCACAGCAAACCATCTAGATAAGCCGACCGGTCTTGACCGGTCGGCCAAGCTTCTCAACACAACAGCAACTTGCTGTGATGAAGCAAATGGGCAGCCGACCGGTCTTGACCGGTCGGCCAGGCTATTCAAATATCATCAGATCCCTGCTGGAAGGCTTTCAAATGGACAGCCGAACGGTCTTGACTGGTTGGCCAGCTATATTCAAACACTCCAGCAGCTTTGCTGCATTGCTTAGAAAGGTAGCTGACCGGTCAAGACCGGTCAGCCTTCACAGCTAATTCTGTCCAGCAAGCACAGCCGACCGGTCAAGACCGGTCGGCCTGTATTATGGAAATCCTCCAACAAGGGGATCCGACCGGTCTTGACCAGTCGGCCTTCATTTACCATTTACTCCAGCAAGGGGGTCTGACCGGTCTTGACCGGTCGGCCAGACCCAGATGTGGCTTCTGATTTGAATGACGACCAGTCCGTCCGACCGATTGAAACCCTTCTCTGACAGGTCGATCGTGACCGTTTTAGATCCGTTGGGGCCATCATTTGGGGCTCGATATAGCCATGTCTTGTGGTCTTTCAGGGCATGCATTGAACACCCTTCAAGAGCTAAGAGAGAGAGCTTTTACTCACATCCTCCTACCCTCTTTGCTCTTGTTCCCCTTGAGTTCATCATTCAAACCTACCCATTAATGGCTTATCACTGAGTATTCAAAGCTCGGTTTGAAGTATGAACTTAAGACCTTCATTCATGGCTGACTTACATTCAGAATATATTTATGAGGTCATTTATAGCCATTGAATGCTTGAAGTTTGGTAGTTCCCTCATTACCATTGCATTGAATAGGCAAGAGGAACTAGACCAACTCTCTCCCAACTACCCGGCATCAACATATCCTCATCATTTGCATCGGTAGCTGATCTTGGGAGCACAAAGAGAAGCTAAAGCACGTGGAGCTGAAGCTACTCATCAAAGGCATCAAATCGGGGCTCAATCGTCTAGGTATGTCTAGTTTTTGAGAGTCCATTTATTTAATCACTATTCCCTGGATTAGGAAACTCCAGCGGGAGGGTACGTGACCATCCTTGGATTAGGATTGGTGAGAGTTTGAGATCCAAACTCGTCAAGTCCCTAGATTGGGCCATCGGCGGATGGTAAACGCGGTCCTAGATCAAAGGATATCAAGGTTGATGGTTAACCTGATTTAAAACCAAGACTATAGTGAAATCCGGTGGTCTCATAGGTTGAGATCGTGAACCGGAGTGGAGTAGGGAAACCGAACCACTATAAATCGCTGTGCATTGTAAGATTGAATGATTGCTATGTGTTGAATGGTTTAGTCTATCATGAATGCTAACTGTTTGATGAAATGCCTATGATAGTCCTTGCTTACAAATTGCTCATATAAATGCCTTGAATGTTATTATGATTATCTTAGTTGATAAGATTGACTTGATCAGTTTTAAATTGAAATTGGAATTTAAAAAGTCCTATTCACCCCCCCTCTAGGACATTAGGCATATCTCCAAGTACCTCTATAAGCGGTAAAACCACAATTTCAGCTTTGTGAGTTTGTGTGTGCGTGCACAATGCGTATGACAAGCATGACAAATATCAGAGTAAGCAGTAAAGCATGATGAGAACTCTAAACCAAAACTTAGCCTAATTAGGCTACACAATCATGTGATATGAATAACCAGCATACCACGGCTATGCAAGCATGCAATACAGATAACTAGCTTGCCATGGCTATGCAAGCATGTAATACAGGTAACCAGCCTACCAAGGCTATATACTCATACTATGCAATGGCCTACAGGGCCTAATGTCACATGCAATGATCCAATGCGTGTATGCAAATCACCACCTCTCAGTACAGTGGTCCAGATACGAACAGTCATATCGCGATCGCCCAAGCAATGCAGGACTTAGAACTGGTAGCTCGCCCAGTGTGGTAGCTCGCCCAGGCTTATAGCCCTGCCCACATCACACCCGCCCACGTCAGGACCGTCCCACACCATACAAACATCAGTCACATCACTGATACCAATACCATCTCTGAAACAGAACATCACTAGGGTCTCACAGACCTCACTACTCACCAGTAGAATGCCAAAGCCTATCTGGTGCAATAGCGGACCTACTCACAGTTGGTCAAACTCAACCCACTTTGCCAACACTCTTCCGGCAGGTTAGGTCAGACCTCCTTCCAAACTGACCACGTGCAGTGAAAAACACCGCCGTTTGGTATTCGGCATACTGGTGTATGATTAAACCACCTGGTCCTTGAATGGAGCACCCACCTTGGTACCAACGGGATCAGGGACTTTCACACAGGGACATCTTTGGCATCTAGTTTAAAGATCACATATTTTCGGTGTTCTGCAAACCACGATGGAGCTGTGGTTGCAACGTAGTAACCATGCTATATGCGGCACAAGCAGACGGTACGAAATAAAACCATGCATACAAATGCAGGACGACATGCCCATGCAAGTCTCCAAATAGCACCATAAAACTATAGGGTCTCAAATACAATGTCACCATCAACTGGTAATGAACTGAACGACAATCGCGACTAATATGGCCGGTTGATACAAGACAATCAGATGAGCCAAGCATTCATGATGCATGAGCCAAGCATACAGTATGAGTGTCAACAAGTAGTCAATCTACCACGATGGCAATAAATCAATCTAGTCCAACCTATTTGAGATATGATTAAAATGAGGGGACACATATGAATGATCGAGTCATAGTGCGGGATGTCGCTAGCTAGGGAATCTCGCACCAAGGGCTACAAGGTATGCTAAGCTATTCCTACCATACAGTGTAAGTCAGGATGATAGACTCCTGTCCTCGAATAGTCCCATACCTATTAGAGAGGTTTGCGATAGAGAGCACGTGAATTACATTTGCGCGACTACATCTCGAATGCTTTATGAATGCGTTTATGCCCTAGTGGTCCCCAACTTGAAATTGCGGTTTTACCGCCTATAGAGATACTTGGAGATATGCCCAATGTCCTAGAGGGGGGGTGAATAGGACTTTTTAAATTCCAATTATAATTAAAAAACTAACCAAGTCAATCTTATTAAATAAGATAATCACAATAGCATTCAAGGCATTTATATGAGCAGTTTGTAAGCAAGGACTATCATAGGCATTTCATCAAACAGTTAGCATTCATGATTGACTAAACCATTCAACACATAGCAATCATTCAATCTCACAATGCACAGCAATTTATGGTGGTTTGGTTTCCCTACTCCACTCCCGGTTCACGATCTCAACCTATGAGACCACCGGATTTCACTATAGTCTTTGGTTTTAAATTAGGTTAACCATCAACCTTCACATCCTTTGATCTAGGACCATGTTTACCATCCACCGATGGCCCAATCCAGGGACTTGAAGAGTTTGGATCTCAACTCTCACCAATCCTAATCCAAGGATGGTCGCGTACCCTCCCGCCGGAGTTTCCTAATCCAGGGAATAGTGATTAAATAAATGGACTCTCAAAAACTAGACATACTTAGACGATTGAGCCCCGATTTGATACCTTTGATGAGTAGCTTCAGATCTACGTGCTTCAGCTTCTCTTTGTGCTCCCAAGATCAGCTACCGATGCAAATGATGAGGATATGTTGATGCCGGGTAGTTGGGAGAGAGTTGGTCTAGTTCCTCTTGCCTATTCAATGCAATGGTAATGAGGGAACTACCAAACTTCAAGCATTCAATGGCTATAAATGACCTGATAGATATATTCCGAAGGTAGGTCAGCCATGAATGAAGGTCTTGAGTTCATACTTCAAACCGAGCTTTGAATACTCAGTGAAAAGCTATTAATAGCTAGGTTTGAATGATGAACTCAAGGGGAACAAGAGCAAAGAGGGTAGGAGGATGTGAGTAACAGGGCTCGAAGAGTCTCTTTTATTTGTCTCTGAGAGAAGCCAATATAAAATTTAGATAGAAAATGCCTTCAAAAGCAACTAAGTGCCTGCACATGAAAAAATAGTAGGAATTAGTTGGACAAAACTAAAATATTGAAAGTAAAGAAAACAGAAAAGAATATGTTCATCCTAATTTTTATATATGATGATCCCCTTGGCATCTCCCACCATTTGGATGGATTGGATATACCATCCGCCACATGTTTGCAGTAAAAACATGGCTAAAGAGGGGGAAACAAATGACTTCGACATTGTATATGGCTAAATAGGACAGTTTTACTTCATAATGATAAACGACACAGATTAGACTTTGGCATTTTCTTCCATTTTCATGAATTGAATGAATGAATTGCAATTTATTCAATTGAGTATCCAAACGCTCATGTTTTTAACACATAGAATCAGATGGTTCGAGTCAGTTTTGTTCAATTTTCACAATTGTTCTTGTTTACACAACAAAATTGCCTTTGTGTTTATGGGGGAAACAAGAGTCATATTCCAATATTAGACAAGAGAGACAGAAAAGCATTCATTACTTCAGTTTATTCATTTACTGAGTTCTTCATACATTCCATATTTACATTATCCCTTAATTCTAGAATAGATTGTGCATTGTACAAGAATAAAGTATATTCAGAAAGCAATTTCAGCAGAGCTTCGCCCTATTCTCCTTTCATCCTGTCTAGATGACAGGGGCATGGCCAAACTAAGGCTTTCAGGACTGTTCTTCTGTTCGTGAGTAAGGCAAGTCAATCGGACTAGGCTTCGTTCCTTTGTGATCTTCATAGACCTCTGTGGCATTCCAAAATGATAGTATCACCCAGCACATCTACCACTTCTAGGGATTGCATCAAGTACATTCAACCTGAAGGGATAGAGGAGGGGCTTCTGCTCCAAATCAATATCATCTATACAAATCATCCACTTACGAGGATTGTACAAAGTACGCTCAACAAGAAAGGAGAAAGATAGGTCTTCTGCTTAAAGAGAATCATCTACACAATCATCTACTTACGGGGATTGTACATAATACTCTGACGTTCAACCCGAAGGGAGAGAGATCGATCTTCTGTACAAAGGAACAAACTCTCTAGTCCTGATTACTCTCTCTGCATCATTCATCTCTAAGCATTCTCAACTTTCAATGTCCTCTCATGATTGGAAAGGAAACAAAAGTTCAGAAGCTTTTGACATTTTTTCACGAAAAGTGAGAACAAACAATTTTCTGAGTAGCTTTATGCGACTCGCGACAAGTTCAAAAGATTGCCGCAGTCCACGAAAAGCACCCTCCAAGTCATTTTCTTTAAATCTTCAATCTCCCTTCTCCATTCCAGCAGCATCTCCCTTGTAAGACCCATACCCTGATTTTCCATTCGTATGCTTAGTTTCCGGCACCGGTACGTTCCGGACAAACCAGATTAACGAGCCTTGATCGCAATCTTTTTTTAGTACCGCATCGACCCAGACCTATACCCTGGCGATCGCATAGGCGCTGCGATTCCAACACCACGCGGCACGTCCCATTGCGATATCCAGTGTTAAAGTTATGATCATTTACGTAATCTTAGGCGGGTCGCGCAACGCATGCATGGCATGGGCCCCACTTACATAAATCCCTAGAAAGTCTAATCAATCACTCAATCACTCTATCTATCAATACATTAATCCCCCACTTACCCCCATCACCTTTTTCCATCAATCCATCACCTCTCAAACCAAAACCTTAAAATGGCCCTATTAAAGTAGTACCTAATCTCTATAATTTCCCATTATACCCCTACCTTTCTCCAATTCTCCATGTAAGAAAGGTCCTAAAGTCAACACCTACACTACTCCTAGTTACGAGCCATCATTCCCCTCACCTTTTTTCCTTCCCTTTCTACCCCTCTCTCCCCTTTTAATCCCTCTGTTGGAGCTCAAATTCGTACCCATTGTAAAAGAACATCCCGTGCTCCGTCAACAACGATTTGAATCAATTTCGAGATCGAAAAAACTCGAAAAATGCCAGTGCAACCCTAACCACTCGGTAGCGACCAAAATCTGTAAACAGCATTTCGGAGCAGAACCGGACATGCGGGTCACCGCCAAATGGTCCAGAACATCCCAAAACCCTTAACCTATAAGTTTAAAAGTTGTGCGACGCTTATCTTTACCTGTGCACCTCAAAATGCGTTTCATCCCCGCTTGGAGCTTACCAAAAAGGGTGCATAAGCCTACAGGTACCATTTTAGAGCAAAACTAGACATTCATACCACTGCCAAATGATTTGAAGCACCCCAAAACCCTTAATTAGCAAGTTTTGAAGTCCCTGCGGTGTGTATTTCTATGTGCGCACTCCTCGGAACAACATTCCTATACGACGAGCCGACCCGGAGGCTCCAAATTAGGAAGTACCAAAATTTGCAACACCTGGACTTCCATGCCCCATCCCGTTCATTCAGGAGGTCCATCTCAGCCTAGAAGTGGCTTGGCAACAGTGACCGCAGTCCCAGAAAAGGTAGCTGTCCTGTGGAGGTCTCCCACCGAAGCTTGAAATCTTAAAATATTCTAAGTCTGGGAATTTTCTCTCTCACAAAAGTGCAAAAATTCAAAATTTGGCTAAGTAGTGGAAAAAGTGGAAATTTCCAAGAGGGACATGCGCCCGGCCTTCCACCACATGCACCCGCACCCCATATTCGAAAGGAATCGATTCGGACACTTTCCTGGAAACCGCCCGAAAAATCCACCGGAAATGACATGCGTCGGGCATGTAAACACATGCGCCTGGCCTGAAATGACATGTGCCTAGACCCTTGCACTCAACACTTTCGCCCAGCACATGCATCAGGAAACGCTCCAGAAACACATGCGCCGGGAAATACCCGTCGGGACAGCCCCGAACCCAATTGCACTGCTATAAATAGCAAGCCCCCCTAATGACATAGAGCGACATCACCCCCTTCTAACCTCAGAGTGATGTAAGAGGTACATGTGCCCGCTCCGTTATCCCTTGCCGGATGCCTTGGCCGGAATGGATTCCCTCGTCGGAATCCCTTGCCGGAAAGGGATTTTCCCGTCGGAATCCCAAAAAGGCACTACCGTCGGATAGTTCTCTCGCAGAATCCCTCGCCGAAAAGGGATATCCTCTGACGAAGACAAGTGCAAAGCAAAAACCTTGAAATTCTCTTAGTGTCGGGACTTTCCCCACTTCGCAGAGGCACATGCGCGGACTTTCTCTCACCAGGAAATGCAAAACATATCAAACTCCCATGGGACATGCGCCCACTCTTTGGAAAGCCAAAAAATGTGAAAATACACTAAATGTTGGGCAACATGCGCCCACTATTGGGGGATGGGCGCATGTGCAACACTAAATGCGCCCAAACCTTTGAATCTTCCTCTCTCTTTGCATACATAGGGCACATGTGCCCGGGAGATGGGCACATGCGCCCACATCCCAATCACATGCACCCACCAGCCCATTGCAAACACCACATGCGCCCACACACACCCCTCCATGCGCTTGGACGCTGATTGGAGGGGTGGACCTTCCATTGTGTGGCCCCACCTTTGATCGGGATCAGTTTTTTATCAAACCGCCTCTCCTAGATGCATCTTGATGAGATCTATCCATCTCCTGGATCAGATTCTCCAACTGTCAATGATAAACGGCCCAAATCAGTGTTTTGATTAAAAATGACCAACACTTAGCCAATTTGGCAACTCTGGAAATCCTCCCGAAAGAGCCAAAAATAGTCGAAACAGAGGAGAATCGGGCGGAATTAGACCGAGCCCAAGAGGGAAACTTTTCTTCTTTATGACATGATACACCATAATCATGTACCGTGACGAGGTTATCCAATCTCAGGACCCTCGAATACCCTAATCAAGAGGTCAGCAGGCCCAGTACTTAGTCATTTTTAGCCTTGGGAAGTGCCCTATCGACTCAGAAATCGACCAATGTTAAGCGAATCGAAATGCAATCGCACTGCGGCCCTCATGGACATGATCCACCCCTATTCAAAGATGGTTATCGATGATATTCACCGAATGCCCTGATCAGACCATAAACAAGTCCGCTACTTAGTCATTTTCAGCCTTGGGAAATGCCCTAATGGCCCGAAAACCGACTGATGCCAAACGAAATCAATTACAATCTCAAAGACGCTGAGGCAAAGCTAAAGTGCTTAGGCTATGAAACAGCCGAGTTAAAATGTCTACGGGGCATTGATCCCCATCATTGATCATAAATTAGCATATGTGGCATCCATCGGACCCGACATTTAGCCACTTGCAGGCATTGAAAACGACCAATCCAGCCCATTGGATTTGAATCCTCAAAGGATCTTGGCTCGATATAGCCTATTCGATCCCAAATAGATCATTGAAAAATACTTAGAAGAAAAGAGTATTCTCGAAGACGAGTCTCCCGACTCTGAAAAAAGCACATTTACTTTACTGTATGTTTACGTCGGATTTTGTAACAGGATCCTCCAGATGTTCACCTTCCTTCCAGGATGCTTCCTCCAGGACCTTAAAAGAGATAAAGGAGAACTACGGGTGGCCGGTGTCCAGTCGTTAGCCCTCCAAAGCTTAAGTTAGATAGGGTATGGTTATAAAGGAAACCAACAGTTTAGGAGTTTAGAGATTGTGTATTGTGTACCTATCTCCTCTATGGAACCATCTATTTATATAGATCCAAGTGATCCAATCTGTTACGCAAACCGTTAAGATCACGGCTGATAAGATGCTCATCGTGTTAATCCTTTGGTAAGGGGGTGGCCTAAACACTTCAGACGTCTAGCTGATACGTCTCTTAATGGAGATCCCCCATAGTTCGGAGTTATGGATAAAGCCAAAATCAGCCTATATGGACTGCTGGTACTATAAGCTGAGGTACGTCATTACCAGAGACCAGAAATTAAGGCTACTCATACGACGGGAGCTATTAATATGTCAGGAGCTGCTCGCGAGCCGAGAATGCTCGCATGACGGGAGATGCTCGCGAGTTAGGATGCTCGCATGACGGGATGCGACGCCTTTTCAATGACCATGAGTAGAGCTGCTCACAAGTTGAGAAAGATGTTCCATACTCTCCTAATATTCGATCATCGACCATAAGGGCTCGAAGACTCGGAAGCTGTGCGCCGTACTTGTATAATGCGCGAGACTCGACCAGGTGGGCTCGCAAGTCAAATATTGTTATAAGGGTGCTCGCACGTCTCGAATTCTCGCGAGAACCTCCGATTACCGCAATTTGACTATAACAGATGCCCCCCAAGTCCTTACCGTCGAGAAGTCTAAGGGAAGGACTTGCTCACTGGCATGCATAACTGCCCAATATCTTTATCGGAGAAGAAGCCATACCTTTATCGGAGATAAAGCCGTACATGATTGGGCTGGCATTAATGAGCGCTAGCCTTTCGCAGCTTTTTGGCAAAGAGGAAATGAAGAGACGCTCCTCACGTGTCTGTGGAGTTAATGGCCACGCTTGTTCGACTGCTGTGCCAAACGGGCAATAGCCACGTGTCGCCAAATCCTGCAAAATGATTGCTTATAAATATACGGAGTCCGCAAAATCTTCAGATTTTCACTGAAGTTTTCAAAACTTTTCCTCTTTTCTCACTATCTCCTGGTGTCCTTTCTTCCTCCGGTGTCATTCTCTTTCTCTGGTATAATCTGCTTCTTCCTTCTTCTTCCCTTCTTTTATCTTAAAAAATTTTCATGGCTGGAAATTCCGACGAGGAAACCATCCCTCTGGGGGATGCCACCCCGGAATCCTCTTCCTCCAATAATGCGAGGGTTCCGGCGGGTAGGTACTCAGCGTCTGGGTACCCATCCATCCTATCGAAGGAATGGTTGAATGAATTACGGGAGAGATACCAAATCCCTGATTCAGTCGTTCTCCGGTTACTCGGAGAGGGGGAAACCCCGGATTCCCCTCCCCCAGGATGCGTTGCCATCTATGAATATTTACTTATTCTTAGGGTACGTCTTCCCCTCACCCCTTTATTCGCGGCGTACTTTGGAGCTATAGGATTGCCCCCGGGTAACTTATAGTAAATGGGTGGAGGGTAGTCCTGAGTTCCTTCGCTCTCTGGGCGCAAGCCGGTAATGGAGAGTTAACCACCGAAGAATTTCTCCGGATGTACCAACTTAAGAAGGCACCCTTCAGTGAAGGCTGGTACTATCTCTGTTATTTACACCAGGATAACTTTGTCCTGGGGAAGCCCACTTCAAATTACCCCGGGTGGAGGAAACGATGGTTTTACGCTTCCGGGAGCTGGGAGTCTGAGACAAGATCTACGTTTGGGGGCCCTAGCGTGAACCGCTTTTTCTGTGAAGGTGGACTTAGTTTCATGCTTCGTAGATTTTTGCGGGCCAATTTAGGGTTTTCTGGTTTCTGCTTCTCTAACTTATACTTGTATTGCAGGTGTTCCGACTTTGACGAAGCCAAACTTGAAGGGAGGGATTCACGAGAAAATCGTGAAGGTATACAAGTTGCCTGCTCGCGACAGGCATATCGAGGCTTGTCTATCAGCCCCTCGACTCGCAGTGGCAAGACTAATATCTTGCGAGGAGGTCGCGATGACCAATGCTGGGGAGAAAAGAGGGTTGTTGCCTCGCCTCAAGGGCACAAACTCGAAGAGGCAGAAGAAGACGCTTGCCGGTCCTTCTCATCCGTCTAATCGAACAGGTGTCGCCCAAACTTCCCTTCTCGAGGCTGTGGTGGTCATGCCAATGGCGCCTACACCTGTCGCTCCTTCACTGGTGGTTCCTCTTAAATCACTAGTTATCAATATTACCGATAATTCCCCGAGGGACGACGAGGCGGGGTCAGGCTGCCCCCTAGTTGAAGAATCTCGCGAGCCCGAAGGCGTTCGTGAGTTAGCTCCTACTCGCGAGTTGGATCCTGCTCGTGAGCCGGCTACTGCTCAAGCCGCGAGCCCAGCTGGACTGGTCGTAGCCCAGCCCTCTGGAAGTGGATCATTCACTGTCCCCTGCCACCTTCACCCCATTTGCAAATTCTTGTTCGACAACATCTCTCCCCAAACATTTGGCACCCTTCCCGAGCCAAGTCCTAAAAACCTCTTCCTCGAGGCATGAGTGAGGATGGTACAGGTAACATGTTTTTTAATTTGACCCTTTTGTTTTACTCTCTTTGTTTGGTCCCGAGTATTCATCTCATAACCTTCCTTCTATTCTGTAGGGCTTGGACCTCATTCTACGAACGAGGCGTGACATCCTCGCCGCCCGTCGTGTGATTGCTAAGGCTGATGGGAAGAGGGTTTCCCTGGAGAAGGCGGTCCATAGAAGGGACCAAGTCATCAAATCTCGAGAGACCTTGGTCGCGAAGATAACTGAGGAGAAAAAAATCCTCATCGAGAAGGTCCAAGTCTTGACCGATAGGTATCAGGCTTTGGACTCCAACTTCGCCAAGCTCACGGAGTTGAAGGAGAAGGCAGAGAGAGAAAGAGAGATCTTCCGCCAAGACAAGATCTCGTTGGAGGAGAGGCTCGCAGAGACCAAGTCGTAGCTCAAGGAAGTTAGCGACAATTTGGATAAAGAGTGCTCCACTCTCGCACAGCTCAAGGATGACTCCATCCACTGGGACGAGGAGAGAGTAGCCCTTGTCAAGATGCTCTCTGAAGAAGGAGCTCGAGCTATCACGGAATTTCGAACCTCGCAGCTGTACGACGAAGAGAGATATGAGTCGTACGATGCTGGTCGCGACTTCGCACTACGAGTAGTGTAGCGAATGTCCCAATCTTTCGATATGGGCGAATTCGAAAAGGTCGCAGCCATCATAGCTGCGGAGGAAAGGGCAACTGCCGAGAACGAAGTGACAGAGGTCACTCAAGCTGGAGAGGTTCCCAAAGTGGGCCCTGAAGTCAAGAGCGCCGTTCCTCCTCTAACCGATGCACGAGAATGATTATCTCTCTTTTCTTTGCTTACTCATGTATTGATTTTGAGTTTGTAATCAACCTTTGTAATCAACTAAGATGAATGAAAAAGCACCTTTTGATAATGTCATTGGCATCTTATTTCCTTTCTTTCGTTCTTCCTTTATAGTATAATGATTGCCTTCATACTTAACTCACGTAGTAATGAGTTAGGCTCAATCCGGGGGTCGTGATGACCATGTCCGCGTGGAGATAGACTGATCTATCGATTGAGACTTCGATTCTACCAAGGGTAGACAATTGGCCAAGAGAAAGTGTGTATTCTCTTCGGGGCTATTCGGGTCCAATTAAATAGAGTAGCGACCAAAATACTAATTTTAACCCTACCAAGGGTAGGCATTGGCCAAGAGAACGTAGATATTCTCTTCGGGGCTATTCGGGTCCAATTGAATGGAGTAGCTACCAAAAGATTAACTTTAATTCTTATTCATTCGAATGTCGTTTAGAATTACATCAAACTTAAGGGAAATACCGTAGCAAATGTTCCACATGCCAAGGGCGACGTACGGGTCTTCCCTACATATCTTCAAGATAATAAGTAGCGGGTCGCACAATTTTGACGACTTGATATGGGCCTTCCCAATTTGGATCCAACGAACGAGCAGGAATTCCAAGGTTCTGTCTAAGGACTAAATCGCCGAGCTGGAAAGCTCTAGGTCGAACTTTAGCATTACGATATTGAGCAATGCACTGCTGATACACCGCTGTTCGCAGCTGGGAGGCATCTATTCGCTCTTCCAAGAGATCGAGATGAAGTCGAAGGCCTTCCTGATTACAAGTGGGATCATACTACTCGATTCGATACAAAGGTACTTGAATTTCAACTGGTACTACTGCATCAGTACCGAATGCCAAGGAAAAAGGAGTTTCGCCTGTTGATGTGCGAGTTGTAGTCCTATACGCCCATAAGACTTCTGGCAGGAGTTCTGGCCACATGCCCTTACACTCACCGAGTTTGGTTTTTAGATGATGCTTGATGATTTTATTCACTGCTTCAACTTGCCCATTTGCCTGAGGATGATATGGAGAGGTACAGATATTACATATCTTCCATTTTTCGCAAAATCCATCGAAAGGGGCGTTGTCGAATCGCTTTTCCATTTTTGGTGATTATAGTGTGGGGGAGTCCATAACGGCATACGATATTTCTCCATACGAACTTAGTGGTCTGTTTCTCGATAATTCTGGCCCATTTGGTGAAGTAATCGACTGCCATGATCGCGAACCTGTTTTGACCTTTCCCGATAGGCAAGGGCCCGATGATATAGACTCCCCATTGGGCGAAGGGCCAAGGGCTATCCATTGGCATCATTTGCTCAGACGGTACATGAGGTAGAGGAGAATATCGCTGGCACTTGTCACATTTTTTAGAGAATTCGATCGCATCTGCCTTCATAGTGGGCCAGTAGTATCCTTGCCTCATCGCCTTATATACTAGAGATCGTCCTTTTGGGTGGTTACCACATGCCCCCAAGTGTATTTCATCTAGAACATGATGTGCTTCTTCTAGATGAAGACACCTTAAATAGGGCAAAGAGAAACTCTTACGTAATAACGTTCCATTTTGTAATGTATACCTGGCAGCTCGATGATGAATTTGTCGCACAGATTTCTTGTTGTCTGGAAGATGTCCATCCCTGAGATAGAGGATAATGAGATCCATCCAACATGGAGAGGGATGGGTCGCGATCACTTGCTCAGGAGTTGCTTGATCAATACTCAGGGTTCGAAGGTGCTCGATGAGAATTGAATGTGATAACTCAGATTCTGGTGCGGAGGCAAGTTTTGCCAAAGAATCTGCGAGTTTTTTCTTCTCGCGAGGAATGTGGATCATTTCATAATTCTTCAGCTTCGCGAGCAGGATGAGCACTCGGGACTTGTATAGCGCCATCCTTTCTTCTTTTACTTCAAATTCGCCGAAGTACTTGATTGACTATGAGCTGAGAGTCACTATGAATGAGTAGATTCTGGATTGAGAGGATATTTGCTAATTCGAGGCCAACAATCAGAGCCTCATATTCTGCTTCATTATTTGAAATGCGAGAATCAAACCGTAAAGCGTATTGGAAACGCGACTGGTCTGGAGCAATTAGAATTAGGCCCGCTCCGCTACCGGTGGCCCGTGAGGACCCGTCCGCGAAGAGTGACCAGGATGGCTGGTCGCTGGTCGCGGGATTATCGTCGGGAGAGGAGTATGTAAATTCGGCGATGAAGTCTACCACAGCCTGGCCCTTGAATGCGGTCCTGGTGCAGAACGAAATATCATGCTCGCTGATCTCGACTGCCCATTTAGTTAATCTCCCTGAAACCTCAGGTTTCTGAAGGACTTGTCGTAACGGGTGGTTTGTTGGTACTAATATAGCATGGGCTTGGAAGTATGGTCGCAGTTTTCGGGCAGCCGTGACTAAAACAAGGCCCAACTTCTCCATATCAGAATACTGAGTTTCGGCATCCACTATCGCTCGACTAATGTAATAAACGGGCCTTTGTACCCCAGAATCTACTCTTATTAAAGCGGCACTAACGGCCGTAGAAGATACAGATAAATAAAGAAGAAGTTGCTCATGCGCCACAGGTTTAGATAAAACGGGGGTTGCACTCATATATTGCTTCAATTGTTGAAACGCTTCTTCGCATTGCGGCGTCCACTCCCAATTAGATTTGGCAGTAGCTCGAAGGAGTTTAAAGAAGGGTAAGCACTTGTCTGAGGCCTTCGAAATGAACCTGTTCAATGATGCGATGCGACCCGCCAAACATTGGACATCTTTGAGAGTGGTCAGAGACTTCATTTTGATCAATGCTCTTATTTTTTCAAGATTTGCCTCGATCCCTCGCTGGCCAACCATAAATCCGAGAAATTTTCCAGCGGACACACCGAATGCACATTTTTCTGGATTTAGTTTCATCCGATACCTCCTCATTAAGTCAAAGGCTTCACGAAGATCTGCAAGGTGTCATTTCCTACGACGCTTTTCACGAGCATGTCGTCGACATAAACCTCCATATTCCTGCCGATTTGTGTGGCGAATATTTTATTGACAAGGCGTATAGGTGGCCCCTGTATTTTTAAGACCAAAAGGCATTACCTGGTAGCAATACAAGCCTCGGTCGGTTATGAAGGCGGTATGCTGGCTATCAGGCGGATACATCATAATCTGATTGCAACCAGAATAGGCGTCCATGAAACTTAGCAGGGCATACCCTGCCGTTGAATCAATCAGCTGGTCGATTCGCTGTGTCAGGAAGCTGTCTTTTGGATGCACTTTGTTTAAATCCGAATTTGCCATTAGTTTTTCGAACGAGAACCATGTTCGCTACCCACTCTGGGTAGTCGATTTCTTTTATAAAATTAACTGCGAGCAACTTTTCGACCTCGACCTTGATTACCATTTGCCTTTCTGTAGTGAAGGCACGTCGGCATTGATGAACAGGTTTATACTTCGGATCAACGTTCAAACGATGTGCCATGACGCTAGGGTGATCCCTGGCATATCTTTGTGAGACCAAGCAAACACATCTTGGTATTCGGTGAGAAAACGAACCAGATCTTCTCGAAAGACGTTGGTTAAAGAGGACCCAATGTATACGACTTTGGATGAATCGTCTTCGGTTAGGTGCATTGCCACTGTCTCTTCTCTGGGAGTTCCTGATTGGAGAGCATTTTCTCTTGGATCCAACGAGGGTAGCCGTTGGAAGGCTTGGTGAATCTCGTGCCACCATCATAACTGGTGTTGTTTGAGCCTTCTTCCGATCTCGTACGTCTATCTCATGACATGAACGGGCTTCCTTTTGATTTCCTCGTACGACCCCAACACCATTCGAGGTAGAAAATTTGACGCATAAATATAAAGGATGTAAAGCTGCCCCAACCTTATTAAGTGATGGTCGCCCCAAAATGGCGTTGTACGCTGACCTCCGGTCTACCACGAGGAAATTAACGAAGATGATCGTTTTCACTGGACTTTCTCCAAAGGTGACTGGGAGGTCAATGCTACCTTCTGGCGTTACCACCTCGCCCCCAAAGCCGATGAGGGGAGTTGAGACCGGCTTGAGCAGGCTTCTGGCAAGTGCCATTTTGTTGAAAGCCTCCAGGTATAGAATATCGATAGAGCTACCTGTATCCACCATAATACGATGAGTCAGATAATTTGATACCTTTAGTGCGACCACGATGGAGTCTTCGTAAGGGAAGTGGATCCCCTCTGCATCCTCGAGGGAGAAGGAGATTGGAGGATGGCCAAATTCTGACTTGTTAGGTGTCTGTTCTAGCCAGTAAATATGTTGGGGTTTCTTAGACGCCTTACGAGTATAAGCTTTCCTCGAAGCTTGAGAATCTCCCCCACAAGCTGGCCCTCCGGCAATGGTTCGGATCTCTCCGGCAGGCTTAGCATCTTCTTGCAGAGTGTGATGGTGAGGTGACTCCTTCTGGTGTGATGCGCCTTTCCCCCTTTTAGGCGACTGACCTTGCCGAACAACATAATCTTGAAGATGACCTTTTCGAATGAGAGCTTCGATGTGGTCTTGTAGAGATATGCAATCTTGGGTACTATGCCCATGATCTTTGTGAAAATAAGAAAACTTGCTCTTGCTCTTATCTCTCTTTTCGGGATCAGATTTGATCTTTGCAGGCCATTTCACGTATGGTTTATGCTTGATTTCCATTAGCACCTTTTCAAGGGATCGATTGAGAGGAGTGTAGTTATGGTATTTACCCGAATAAATCTTCTTGGGAGAGCGGTCTCGTCGATCACGCCGATATTTTTTATCTGGGGGAGAGGTTTCCTCTGGCTTGCGCTTCTTGCCCTGTATACCATGACGTGCCAAAACAACTTCTTCTGCATTGATATATTTCTGAGCTTTTGCTTGGAATTCCGCCATGGTTTTAGGAGAGTTCTTATCTAGGGCGAATCTAAATCTTTCGCTTGTAATTCCGGTTATAAGGGCGGTGAGGCCTTTTTCTTCGGTATAACCTTCAGTTTGGATAGCTTCTGCAGTGAACCGTACTGTAAACTCTTTTATTGTCTCCCCATGCTATTATTTCAAATCCATTAGGTGAGATGCTGGCTTTTTAGTACGGATGCTCCCATGAATTGAGAGAGGAATAGCTCCGATAGTTGTGCGAAGGACTCGATGGATCGGGGCTTTAGCCCTCGGAACCACGTACGAGCTGCCTCCTTTAAGGTTAGAGAAAAGCCCTAGACATGATTTTTGACCCATGCCCCTCCAGCTCCATAAGAGACCTATATGTTTCCAGGTGTTCGAGATGATCGCCTATACCTGTATACGGGGTGATGACAGGCGTTCGGTACTTCCTAGGTAGAGGTGCTTCCATGACCTTGCGGGT
This sequence comes from Liriodendron chinense, assembly GCA_003013855.2. Taxonomy (NCBI): domain Eukaryota; kingdom Viridiplantae; phylum Streptophyta; class Magnoliopsida; order Magnoliales; family Magnoliaceae; genus Liriodendron; species Liriodendron chinense. Next base: position 30,440 of record PVNU02002853.1, read on the forward strand.
GAAAGGAGACTCAGATCGATGTATCTACACCACAATAGCAGATGATCGATTTGCCTGATAACGCTGTTCCATATCATCAAAGCGATCATGGATTCTCTTAAGGTCTCCTTCCCATGTTAAGGTATAACTTGACGTTTCGACGGTGGACCCCTGAGATTGCTGTTGCCGAGTAGCACTGGAGTGAATGGAATGGGGAGGTATTACCGGGGCTTGGTTGCCGAGTGGCATTCGATTAGATGGAGGAGGATTTGGTTGGACTTGTGGCTCGTCCGCGGAATGACTGGAAGCCACTGGTATAGGTTGTGCTGGCAATCCTTCGGAAGGTCGTTGCTGGGGCTCCGGGAAGTGCTGATCAAGCCGATTAGATAAGGCTTGAAATCTGGCGTTGAGGGTTAGGAGCGTGTTTCCGAGGAAATGCATGACATCTTCTTGATTCCCAGAAGTATCAAATAACGGGTTTCATGATGGCATGTTGGGATCTCCCTGGGGGAGGCCCGTCGAAGTAGCTTGAGGGATGGATGCTGGTTCGATAATGTCAGGCTGAGGTAGCGTCTGCCTTGAAGTGGAAGGATGAACTGTCTTTTTGGGAGGCATGGTGGGAGGACTTCGATTAGTGATGAGAGCGGCTAATCTTGATGATCAAGCTTCCCACAGACGGCGCCAATCTATTTACGTCGGATTTTGTAACAGGATCCTCCAGATGTTCACCTTCCTTCCAGGATGCTTCCTCCAGGACCTGAAAAGAGATAAAGGAGAACTACAGGTGGCCGGCGTCCAGCCGTTAGCCCTCCGAAGCTTAAGTCAGATAAGGTATGGTTATAAAGGAAACCAACAGTTTAGGAGTTTAGAGATTGTGTATTGTGTACCTATCTCCTCTATGGAACCATCTATTTATATAGATCCAAGTGATCCAATCTGTTACGCAAACCGTTAAGATCACGGATGGTTTTAGGGGATAAGATGCTCATCGTGTTAGTCCTTTGGTAACGGGGTGCCCTAAACACTTCAGACGTCTAGCTGATTACGTCTCTTAATGGAGATCCCCCATAGTTCGGAGTTATAGATAAAGCCAAAATCAGCCTATATGGACTGCTGGTACTATAAGCTGAGGTACATCATTACCAGAGACTAGAAACCAAGGCTACTCATATGACGGGGGCTATTAATATGTCAAGAGCTGCTAGCGAGCCGGGAATGCTCGCATGACGGGAGATGCTCGCAAGCTAGGATGCTCGCATGACAGGAGATGCTCGCGAGCTAGGATGCTCGGATGACGGGATGCGACGCCTTTTCAATGACCACGAGTAGAGCTGCTCACAAGTCGAGAAAGATGTTCCGTACTCTCCTAATATTCGATCATTGACCATAAGGGCTAGAAGACTCGGAAGCTGTGCGCCGTACTTGTATAATGTGCGAGACTCGACCAGGTGGGCTCGCAAGTCGAATATTGTTATAAGGGTGCTCGCACGTCTCGAATTCTCGCGAGAACCTCCGATTACCGCAATTTGACTATAACACTGTACAAAGCTACATTCATCCCGGATAAAGGTTCGAGGCTAAACCTAAGGGATTATGGTTACCACGAGAAACCACAAACAAAAGAGTTTTAACAAAGCTTGAAACATCCTACTATGGATTGTCATTATGAAAAAGACAATTGATGTCCTACCCATCGACAACGGGTCCGTCGGTTGAGCTGATGAGGCAGTTGTGAAGTGCTTTTCTAAGGTCACCCGTCATAAAAATATGGGCGAGGGCCTTAGGTTATGCCGACCAACATTTCGATGCTCGTGTATTCTAGAGGCCAATGGCTCAGAGTTGCACCACTCGATTAAAAACCTCACTCTGGAAGTTACGGAGTGCCTTCTAAGGTCACCCGTCATAAAAATACGGGAGCGGGCTTTGGGTCGTGCCGACCAACATTCGATGCTCGTGTATTCTAGAGGCCAATGGCCTAGAGTTGCACCACTCGAATCCTGACAGTCCTTCAACCCGAACAATCCGAAAGAAAATGGGACATAGACATCCGACTCGTCTAAGAAATGTGGCTCAGTCCATAACAAGAAAATAAATAGGTCTATACAACCATGAACTCAAGACCATAATCCCCGTCGGATTAGTCTTTTGCCTTTTAATCAAGGGTGATCAACCATTGATGTAATTAAAGGCTCGTGACCAGTATCACAGCCTAGAATGTAAAAGATCTTAGAATCTCTGGAATAGAATTCACCTTGCGATATCTCTCTTGTGTACACTTGGTGATTGTTTATGATTATCTATAAATGTCTCTATACTCAGAATTCCCCCCAGAATAATGAAACACAGGAAAAACTGCTGACGAGCATGATTTTTCTAGTTTTAACACCCTCCTCTATCCCAAAATCTCTACTCCATAAGGCCCCATACGTAGGAGCCTTCCCTCATTTTTTTTCTCATAGCTAGAATTTGAAGAGAGAGAAGAAAGAAAAGAAAGAAAGGAAAAGAAAAGAAAAGATTAAGTGTGTGAGAGAGAGAGATTAAAGAAAGGTTTAGTGAGAGATTATAGAAAGAGGTAAAAAAGAAAAGAGAGAATTAAGGGGAGGATTAGGACTTAAAGAAGGTTAGAAAGGTTTGGAGGAAGAGCTTCATCATCTGGACCGTCTGATCAACGATCCAACCTGATCAAACCGTCCATTCTACGAGTGAGTGCAAGGGAGGATCAAAATCCTCTTTTCCATTGTTTCTTTTCATTTTAGTGGGCCCACAAAGATGGGGACCCATCTTATTTATATATCAAATGTATGGTGGACCCCATAGTGGCGGGGGTCCATCCCATTAGCCGAATTTCCCTCTTTTCTTCCCTTTTTCCTTCCTTTCCCTTTTTTTGTGAACTGTGGTGGGGCCCACAAGTTGGCCATGTTGTCACAGTGTGGGCCACGCTGTGTGGCCCACCTGGATATTTATTTACCATTCAACTTGTTTGTTAGATCACAAAGATCTGGATGAAGGAAAAATACAAAGATCATCACGATCTAAAGCTTTTGGACCCCACATATGGACAACCAGATGGATGGATTAGATCTCCCACATATAGACCCCACATAGATTTTAAAATAATACTACTAATAATAAAGGGGGAGAGAGTCCAGACGCTGGACGTTCTTAGCGTCAGAGACGCTAGAACTGTCCAGCGTCTGAATTGCAAGGAAGTGAATGGGATCACCACTCATGGGACCCACCTTGATGTTTTTGTTTAATCCACACCGTCCATCTGTTTCTCCAGTTTATTTTATATCTGGAACTCAAAAATGAAGAAGGTCCAAATCTTCATTGGACCGCATCGCATGAAAAAGTGGAGACAATGATGCCACTGTCCAAACCTTCCTTGGCCTACCGTGATGTATGTATGCTATGAAACCTCCACAAACCTGGGCTCATTGGGCCCCCCATGATCTGGAAAACCCAATGGACGGGTTGGATTTTTCATGTGTGGACCCCGCCTAGCTAGAAAAAAACAAAAAATATATATAATATATATAAGAGAGAGAGAGAGAGCGTCATTGGCGTTGGGCTCTTTCCAACAGTGGAGAGGGCCCACCTCGTGGGACCCACCATGATGTGTATGTATCATCCACGCCGCCCATCCTGTTTTCCAAATCAGTTTTTACCGTGGGCCCAGATCTGAGGCAGATTCAGATCTCAAGTGGGCTGCACCATAGGACATAGTGGGGATAGTGACGTCAACTGTTCAGATCTCAAATGGGCCACACTGATGTTTTCTTGCCATTCAAACCTATTGATAAGGTTGCATAGACCTGTATGAAGGACCCACACAATATCAACTTGATCCAGAAACTATGTGGGCCCCACTGTCAGGAAATAGTGGAAATTGAATGACTACCATTGAAACCATCCTAAGGCTCACCATGGTGTTTATTTTCCATCCAGACCTGTGACACAGGTCTGGATGAAAGAGAAAACACCAATATCGGTTTGATTCAAAACTGTTGTGACCCCAGGGGTCCCACGCAGCAGGTGGCCCACCCTGTGGGTCCCACCATGACGTATCTATCTTATCCACGCTACCTATATGTTTTTCCATGTCATTTTAGGCAGTGGGCCCGAAAATGAGGTAAAAACAAATCTCAAGTGGACCACACCGCAGGAACCAGTGGTCATTGATGACCACCATTGAAACTTTTCTTGAAGCCGTTGAAATGTTCATTTTTCATCCAACCAAAGGTTGTGGGGCCATCTTGGGGTCCCACCTTCATGGATGTGTTGTGTACTTTGCCTTCCATCTTGGAAAGGGTGTGGGGCCCAGTTTTGGATGGGCCACACATAATAAATCGTGATGATTGAATGCTTACGGCTGAAACTTCCTAAAGAATATGGCAATGTTTATTTGCTATCCAACCTATTGGTAAGGCCACTGTGGACCCCACCTTGGTATTTATGTTCTATCCATGCCCTCCCAAGTGGGACCCGCTTAATGTGTGTATTTCATCCATGTCGTATATTTATTTTGTTAGCCCATTTGTGTGTGCAGGCCCAAGTATGGGGCCGATGTAGTCTCAAGTGGGTCATGCCACGAAGAGCTCTACATTTCCAATGGGGCCCACAGTCTGGGTCCCACTTTCTACATATATTGGGCCATATAAGGCCAACATCACATGATATGTCTGATAACATGCTAGTGTACTGTAGACACCCCACCTTTGGCTACAATGTTGGTAGAGATAGCCGAATGAATGAAGGACCATACCCCTAAATCTCATGTCCAAACCCAGCCGAACTCACTCTTGTAAGCCCCAATCCATAGCCCAGCTCAAGCCTGAACCCAGTCAACTCACCCCTAAACATCAGCCCAAAAAACCCCCCATAAGAAAAACCAGTCAAAAAATCCTAAAAAAAGTCAATATTGGTGAGTCAACCCACTGAGTCAAATCACCGAGTCAACCCGCTAAGTCAAATCACCGAGTTAACTCACCTTGTCAACCCATCTTCCAAACCTAGTCAACTCACCTGGTTCCAAACCACAGCTTCGAAGTAGGTCCGGACTCCAAACCTCAAGCTTTTCTGCTTCAGGTTCGGAGGCCGTACGCTCTGAAGCTGGAGCAGCGCGACCGTACGGGCGGTCCCCCAGGGTGCTACCCAAAAATAATTACGAGAGTTGCCACTCTCCGCTGCTATAAATACCCCCGCCCCTTCTCATTCACAGCATCCACCTCCCCTCTCTTCAGTCCGAGAGTTCCGAGTCCACCTCCATCCCTTTAGCCCATTCCTCTACCAAGGAGAGCCCGAGTGAGAAGAGCCTAGCCCTGGTCCAGCCTAGTCAGACCCTGATCCAAGTCTCCTAAGCTATCCAAGTCTTGATCCAGCTACTCGAAGCAAACCCTTGCGACACCTCCGTCCGTCCATCCAGCTACTCTTTTACCAGCATTATCTCATTCGCATCTAGCATAAGTGTAACATTTACTTTTCTTCCAACCCCCTACTATCATATCACTGCCAACACTTTGATTATTTAAACACATAGCATGGGTCCCGCATAAAGCACCTATCAGTTCGAGCGTATGCTCTGGGCTTGCCTGTTAATGCAAACCTTCCCATTAGAAACTCTTACTGTTCAGACCTGCATTCATGCATCATATCATTCATGAGAATGTACGAGGATTAAATCAGACTTTCAAGTACTAATTCGATTCTGTGAAGTAGAGACCGTACTTTGGTACAAGCAGTGTGGGGTGCATAACATCTTCCCACCCTGTAACCATGATCCCTTACCTCAAATCTCTGGCCGCAGATCAAAAGGAGTCATTTCAGAGGAAGGAATATTCGGATTCCCTTCTCTAACGTTTCTACGGGGTCTAGCCAACTGTAGATTCGAAGTAACTGGGTAGTGGCGACTCTGGTCTTACACAAACTCATACAACATATACAGGTTAACACGACAATAGATAAAAAGCTCTCGAGAACGAGGCAAGCCAGTGGCACAAACGGCGATTCACGCGCACGCACCCTCTTTTTCGAAAGGAAGGGAGAATTCGGGAGCGCGGAGAGGCGAGCGTCCACAGAATGGCGACTCCACTGGGGACATGCTAGTCCCACTAGTCGTGATCCAACTTGAAAAACAGAATCCTTCCAATGCTTGAAAGTCATTAGTCCTCATACAATCTCATTTGCATAGCATTCTACCCAAAAAATAAAAAAATAGAAAATCCAAAAAAAAAGAAAAGAGTAGAGTATATTCCTCACCATTGTGCCTCCTCGGGCTCAACGTCTTCAGAAACAACTTCCCTTCCACAGCATAATCCGCACTCGGGGCCCAGCAAGCCATGTCCGACCACGAAGAGGAAACTCGCCTCTTCCCCGCCCTTGAGATGGCCGAAGCGCAACCTCTAGCGCAACAACCAATTGAGAATACACCAATCATGCAAGAATTGACACAAGGAATGAGAGCAATCTCAGCAGCCAAGCTACTGCAGCGGTCAACAATCAAGCTCTTGCAATTCATGTAAGCACAAGCTACTGCAGCGGTGAACAATCAAGCTGGCACAGTTCAACAACCTCAGCAGCCATGCCGGGTCCCTCCGGCCTCCAGTTTCAAACTAAGCACAACCATCGGAGTCTGCCCAAGACTACCGACAACAGCCATCTCAGCCCTTCGTTATGGGGCATCCTCCACAATATCTTCCCGCGACGACAAGGCTGTCTCAGAGCATTCATGTCACAGCAGGGACTTCCGGTCAATCTTGCAAGCAACAATCTCAGTAGATTCCAGCATGTCCTCGCCGATGGGACCCCTTTCCTTTCTTAGCATGTTCCCTGCCGATGGGACCTTTACTCAATTTCAGTACATCCCCGCCGATGGGATTCAATTCAATTTCCAGCAGCAAGGACAGCACTGGCGAATGCCCACAATGGGGGTCAGTGTCAAGCCCACGTCAATCAGCGGACGGTGGCGAATACCCAACAAGGGGGTCACTTCCCAGCATCTCAGCCTACTATAAACAGGAGCACTTTTCAATTCCAGCACATCCTCGCCGATGGAATTCCAGTTAATTTCCAGCAATCTTCAATTCAGCAAACTCCGGTTAATTTTCAGCAATCTTCAATTCGGCAATATCCAGTTAATTTCCAGCAAGTTCCAGCTCAACCTTCTGTATAGTCTCCAGTTCAGTTACAGTCCTTTCAAGCACAAGTTCATTAGAATCCATTTAATCATCAAATCAATTTGAGCAACCCGTGGTTGCTTTCTAGCAAGCACATAGGGTCGAAGACATTGACCACTATGCCGAAAAAGAACGTGCCTTACTTCAAGAGGCACTAGTCGCTTGAACAGATCATGCAGGACTGGACGAGTTGCGGGAGCAGTTCCAGATCTTTCAATTTCTCGACTGTCTAGGACCGTCGAAATTTCCTATCTAGGACCGTCGAAATTTCCTATAAGTTTTACCCAGAACGGCGGGTTAGGACCGTCGAATTTTTTGCGATGGCTAGTAGCCGTCAAAATAACCTATGATATTTGAACCACAGACGACGGTTATCGACCGTCGAATTATTTTCGACGGTTCACAACCGCCGATTATGCAAATACGAGTTCGACGGGTGTGGACCATCGAAATATTTCGACTGTCACGGACCGTCGAATATTAACCGACGGGTAAGGACCGTCGAATTTCAACCGAATTAACCGACGGTTATGACCGTCGAATTTTTTTAGACTGGTTGATCTATGACGGTTTTTTTCGACGGCACGGACCGTCAAATTTCCAAAAATTTGACGATTTTGGATCGTCGAATTTAGCGCTTTTTCACGTAGTGAAACATCAGCCTGAAAAACCCCCCCATAAGAAAAATCAGTCCAAAAATCTTTAAAAAGTCAAACTTGGTGAGTTAACCCGCTGAGTCAAATCACCGACTTAACTCACTGGGTCATCCAGCCCTTGCACCTAGTCAACTCACCTTGTCAGTTCATCTTTCAAACCCAGTCAACTCACCTAGTTCTGAACCACAGTTTCGGAGCAACTCCGAACCTCAAACTTGTAGCTTTTGCCTTTAGGTTCGGAGGCCATTGTTCGCTCGCCTCAAGTGTAAGGCTGCGATGCAGAAATAATTCGGTAGAGACCGAGGTCGATCCACAGGGAAAAGGTAAACACATCAACTATTCTAATAACTTCAATTTAGAAGGTTTAGACAATCAGGTTTTTAGAACTAAGTAAGCAAATCTGAGAATGAAAGGATAACTAGAACATCAAGGATCCACTTATAGCTTTCCTTGATGTATAATTCATATAGGTCTAAAACTATGTAAAACAACTAAGAACTAAAGCAATTCTTCTAAAAATCTATGAGTCATCATAAGATTAAGAAAAACTACTTAGAACTTTATTTCAAACTTAATAAACCATTGTTTAATCAATACAAATCCAACTTAAAACCAATAAAAACGAATTAATAACACCTTAGATCTATTATAAGCTTCACCTCTTAGCCCTATCTAAGAGGTTAACTAATGAAAAGCATAAAAACAAACTAGAACTAGAGCTAAAAGAAGAAGAAAACTAGTTGTAGGAGGCTAGGAAGCCTCCTAGGTCTCGAATCCTTTGCTCCCCATGTTGCTAGATGCCCAAGGAATGAAGTGGAGGTCTCCTTTTATAGCTTTCACACTCCACAAATGAAGAATCTTTGAGCATTTGCATACAAGTTACACACTGCGCAGAGAAATCGGAAGCCAGACTTAGAAATTTCTATTTTTGGGTCTGGACGATTGATTGGTTGGGCTAGGTGATCAATCGACTTTTTGGGCCAACTGTAAAAACTGCAATCTGGACATCTGGACAGTCAAGCTATGAATCGGAAGTGGTTGGGCGATTGATCACTAGGTCCAAAAAATGTCTAGAGAGTTTCCAATAGCAATTCTTCAAAAATCTGCATTCTGTCGATTGATCTACAGGCTGGGCGATCAATCGCTCAGGCTGGGAGATCAATCACAATTCTGCACTTTAGTCCAGCAACAAATCTGCCAATTCTGCTATGAGCGATTAATCTCTCAAGGCTTGTCAATCAATCGCTCAGGATGAGAGATTAATCGCTCAGGCTGGGAGATCAATCGCTCAAGTTGGGAGATCAATCGCTCGAGCTAGGAGATTAATCTCTCATGGTGATTTTTCTTCTTTTCTTTCTTCTTCTTGCTTCTTTTCTTCACTCTTTTTCTGCTCTTTTCTTTGATCTTCAATGCACATTAAGAGTGTCTTTTAATCATCATTTTGGTAACGTCTTTCTCTCATCCTACAATCACAGAACCATTGCATTAGATAGGTCCGTAAGCATAGAAATCATGCAATGTTAATGATGAAATGAGGTTAGAATATGCACATATCATAGCTCAATGCACCCCCCAACCATCATTTTGTTAGTCCCAAGCAAGACATGAGTGAAACAAATCCATTTTTTTAAAAACTCAACTCTCCCTAAAAAATTATGCTTCTAAAAACTCCAAGATATACATGCGTAAAATTCAAAGAAACTTATTGAATAAAATTGAAATCTTAAACTCCCTAAATATTGTAAGTGTTTCACATAGAATCCCCAGTGATTGATTGATAAATAGATGAGTTCGAACAAATACGGTCTAATGTGCAAATGAATGCTCATTTCATGAATCTCCAGGATTACCTTCTTCATGAATCAACTAAACTAAAGATCTAAGAGTGTACAAATCAACAACAAGCCTCTGACAAGAATTTGTCTTACCATTCCTTTAACGGCTTTCACACTACTTCCAATTTCCAGCTTAGGTTATGGGTGGACCTTCCCCTAGTTGGTAATAGGTAGCCATTTTCAAAAATTTTCAACACATTTTCAATAATAACCATTCTTTTTTTTAAGATCAATAGCAGAAGAATCCAAAAGGCTCACTTCAAACTAAAGCAATAATCACGTAATGGTAATGACATAGGATAAAAATTCTTACCCCAGATTACATTTGAACGTGATGGATAAAGTTCCCCAGCTTGGTTTCTCAACACCTTAAATCTTAGTCTAACCGATCTACAAATCTACATAATCCATTCAATGATATAAAAAGCTGTAATGTGAACTAGACTTAAAGTGTTCAAATTTTCTATCAATTAATAAGTAGGAGAATTCATACAGAAAACTATTATATTATAAGTCCTTTAAGAGTTTCAAAATCATATAATTTCATCTCTCTTCTTTTCATACTTATAACATCTCAAATGCATAGAAACAAAGTTTTCTAAGAGAGTTTTGAATCTTCAGATAAATTGAAAAATTTCCACATAGTTGTTGAAATGTCACAAAAACTAGTAGATTCATCTAAGAGGAATGTCACCCCCCAACCAAAATCTTATATTGTCCTCAATGTTAAAAGATATGCAATAAGCAATGACATGAGAGCAATCACAAAAATAAAGAAGAGTGAGAACGAGAATACCTGAGGCAGTAAGTTAATCAAGTTTAGCTTCTTCCTTGTCTCCATGAGACTTATTTAAACATAAATGCAGAAAAGAAATTCTAACCTTCCTACCTATCATTTCTTAAACATGATCAAATTTAAGCAGGATCTTCATGAATTTCAATAAATTTCTCATGAGGACGATCCAAAGTCCTGCTCGACAGTACACATGGGTGCTTTTCTTCATTAAAGTCCAATTATAATGTGCCCCACATGCATGTTAAGAAGAGATAAGAGCAGTAAAAGAATGTCTCCTCAAATTCTGATCTGGGTCGTGATTAATTAAAAATGGGTCCTCCCAATTAGAATTGTCATTGGGCTGAAGAACCCATGATGGTGGAGAGACATTCATCAAGTATTCTTCAATTCAGGTTGTCTCCTCCACAAATTCAGAATTGCACGGTGCTTCCATAAACAATGGTAAATAGTGTAAATCAGTGAAATGGTGTTCTTCAGGCACCGACACAGTGGCTAACAAAATGTCCAACTCCTTAATCATCTCATCATCAAGATCATAAAGGTGGGTCATGCATTCCTCTAGAAAATCGAGAGAGTTGGATGAAGGGTCTTCATTTTCTCTAAGTGATTGAATAGATTCTGTTTCAACGATAAGGAATTCCTCTTCTTTAGAGAGAAGGTTTTTCATATAAAGTTCGTTGGGGTTGGTGGAAGGCACAATATCACTCATAAGTTGATCGTTTGAAATTTCAGATTGTACCACCCCGTCATCCAAAGAAATAGAATTTTTGACCTAAGGGAGTTCTTCCACAATAAAATTTGGAATGTGTTGTTGGTGGAAGGACTAAAAAGATCGACTTCAGGCCATCTCTCTAGCAAAAATTCTTTCCAGCGACTCATAAACATTCAGCCCTTTGGAAGAATAAATCATGGGCTCACAATCATCCATTGAACCCTCATTGTAGTTAATCATACTATCACTTTCAGATTTTGTAGATTCCTCGGGATCATTAACTGTCCTTGAAATCTCATAATTATTCAAATCAGAATAGCTAAAAGAGATAGTTGATTCACCATAATCGATGGTAATATTGGGATCACTGAGATCTACATCCTCCAAAAGTTTAGTCATTAAATCGAAAGAGGGTTGGGCTTGGATAGCCTCATCCTCCTCATTGTTGGGGAATGATTCGGTGTTCCCAATGTTGGGTTCAGAATTTTAAGAGGTTGGTAAGAGGTTTTGTATGCATTGCTCAGTTATTTTTATAAACTCTTGCAGCGTATCCTCAAGAGTTTATGTCGGTTGAAGCTCGTGAGAAAGAAACTCTTGAGGATAATTGTTAGCATCCATGGTTGGCT
>PVNU02002854.1:0-23683 GCA_003013855.2 Liriodendron chinense
TCAGTCCTGTAAGCTCATTTTCTTGCAAATGTAAAAACCTCAAAACAGATTGGTTGCAGAAGCATGAAGGTATGGGACCAAAAATTCTATTTTGGGAAAGGTCCAAAAGGGAGAGCGTAGAGAGGTTGCAATACTCAACTGGAATAGTACCTTCGAAATGATTTTCTGACATGGAAAGCCACTTCAATTTAGTAAAGTTCCCAATCTGTTTAGGAAGACATCTGATATTTGTTTTTACGACATCCAAAATCTCTAGATATGGGCTTTTGAATATACCAGCTGAGATCTTCCCTGTGAATCTATTGCCATCCAAATGCAGATACTGTAACCAAGTCAAGTTCGAATGAGTCGGAAACACTGGGCCTTGTAATCTATTGTTTGATAGCTTCAAAAGTAGCAATGAGATGCAACCCATGGCCAATTGCTCCGGTATTTCTCCTGAAAAATAGTTTCTCGACAAATCTAATGAAGACAGTTTTGTCATGTTGCCCATCGACGGAGGAATGGTACCATGAAGAGCATTCGTAGACATGTTGAAGTGTTCTAAATTTGGGAGAAGGAAGCCGATATTTTCTGGAAGTTGTCCACTGATGTTGTTGTTGGAGACGTCCAACAAAGATACATTCAGGTTGTTAGGATGAGGTGGCAGATGGAGTGGGCCGAATAAGGAATTGCTACTCAGGTCTAGAATTTGTAGTCTTTCATGATTCTCTAACAACAAAGATGGAAACATTCCTGTCAAGTTGTTGTGGGAAAGGTCCAATGCTATCAAGTCATATTGGGTGGAAAGGAAGCTGGGAAGCTTGTTGATGTTGCAGTTTGATAAGAAGAGGGCTTTCAACTGGAATTTAGGAACCCAAGGTATGGATTCAGTTTCAACCTCTAACTGATTGGGATAAGCAATGACGTTTCTCTCAAAGTAATTACCCTCCAATACTGAAAGTTCCAGAACCTCAAGTTTGGAAAGGTTAGCAAATGAGCTAAATGAGAGAGACCCTTCAAAGCGGTTGTTAGAGAGAGAAAGGACCCGGAGCATTGTGAGGCTAGAGATGAGAGATGAAGAGATTTTCCCACTGAATCTATTCCCTGAGAGATCAAGTAGTCGGAGGGATGACAAGTGGCCGAGACATGGAGGAAGGCTCCCTTCCAATTCATTCTGATGAAGATCCAGTTCTTGGAGATTCTCAGATTGCACAAAGCTGCAAAAATGAGCAATGTAATTAACGTATCAATACAAAATTCAGGTGGTGTGCTCCCAACCTTTCAATAAAATAAAAAATAACTTTTTTAAAAAAATAAAAAAAATCTCTGACGACAGAGAAACGATTCAGGGTGTGGCTCCCACCTTTTAAGTACCATGAATTATTGATGGGCTGGAATCAAGTGAGGAGTTTGGTTTTTTCATGGTTGCCATGTATTTTGGATCCTACCGAAGTCTGGGATTGGTCGATTGGACAGTAGCTCTGATCAAATTTTATTAATTTATTTTAATGAGAGGCCGGATCCATTACAAGTACGTGTAGGATAGGCTTATCTTATAAATTGTTATATGTTTTACATCATGTCACATCCAATCGGTTCATCCGGTGCATCCCTTAGAGCTTTTTCCTGGTGGACAGAAATAAATCGAATCCAGATCTCAGGTGGGCCGCCCCACAGCAGAAATCTTCCACACCCTTCTTTAGTTTTAGCTGGGCGTTTTTCGTCATTTAAAAAAAGAATAAGAATACTCTCGACTGGGTACTTCTGGTCTAACTCCTACACGCGATGAGGACGCGGATTTCAGAGGACGCGGATTAGAGACTGACATCCCGAATCCAGCGACGTCACCAAGCTCTGTGGGTCCCACTATGATGTATTTGTTACATCCACGTTGTCCATTCATTTGGAGATATCATTTTAGGGCATGAGGCAAAGAATAAGGCAGATCCTAAGCTCAACTAGACCCCACCAGAAAAAGACAAGTGGGGATTGAACGCTACCATTAAAAATTTCTTAGGGAATACAAAAGTTTTCAATCAAGCTGATATTTGTGTTTTCCCTTCATCCATGTCTTTTTAACTTAAGAACAGGTCAGATATCAAATAAACATCATGATGGGCCCCACGAAGGTTTCAAACGTTGGGTGTTTTACTGTCCCCACTGGTTTCTGCTGTGGTGTCCACTTGAACTTTGGATCTGGCTCATTCTTTGTCTAAGCGTCCGATTTAAGAACTTTCGCAAGAAGTTCCTTCCACTGGAAGTTTGGTGGGGCCACTGTGATGTTGGTGAAAAATCAACTCCGCCCATCCGTTTTTTCCAGATCATTATAGGAGATGGGACCAAAAATGAGGCAGATTCAGAACTCAGGTGTGCCGCACTAAAGGAAACAGTGAGATTGAAAATCTACCATTGAAACATTCGTATGGCCACGAATATTTAGACCAGGCTAATATACTTGTGTTTTCAGTTCATCTCAGTAAGAATAACCTTATGAACGGTATGATGTCATATAAACATCACGGTGGACACAAGGATGATTCAACGGTGGGTATTTAGCTACCCAGTGTTTCTTGTTGTACGGCCACTTGAGCTTTGAATCTGGCTAATTTTTGGTTCCATGTCCTAAATTAATATGGAAAAACATGCGGACGTAGTGGATTTTTCACGAACATCATGGTGGGCCCACATAACTTCCGGTGAACTAATTTCATGTTAAAGGCTTTTACACAAAACCCGGTGATAAAAAGGAGAGCGGATTAGGTGAGACCGGGCTCACCCAAGATGGTGCTGCCATACCATGGGGTTACCGTGGGGCCCACCTTGACTTATTTATTATGTATCCATACCGTCCATCCGATTTTCCATATTATTTGAGGGCATTATACATAAAATGAAACATATCCAACTATTAGGTGGGCCATAACATAATAAACAGTGGTGATTGACCATTAATGGGGCCGCAAAAGTTTTTGGATCAAGATGATATTCGTTTATTCCCTTCATCCATGCTTATGTGACCTTATCAACAGATTGGATGGTAAATAAACACTACAGGAACATTAAGATGCGCTCTAAGAAGTTTTTAATTGTAGGACGGTCAATCACCACTGTTTCTTATGGTATGGTCCACCTGATAATTGGAATTGCTTTATTTTTTTTTATAATGCCCTAAATTGATATGGAAAAATGGATGGATAGCGTAGATACATAAAACATACGTCAAAGTGGGCCTTACGGCAACTCCTCGGTAGGGGCCGCACCGTCTTGGGTGAGGGTGGGGTCTCACCTAATCTACTCTCGAAAAAAAGTGATTGGGCTTGAATGGGGAAGCGGATTGTTGGTGTGCCACACCCCACTGACCCAGTGGTGTTTAGGGCTCTCAATGGGTCGGATCTGGATTGGAGCCGGATCCCCTCAAAGTCCGTATATCTGTAGACGAATTTGGATCGAATTCGAATCCAACTCGAATCCAAAAGGTGATATCCATATTCCGATCCATTTATAAATTGTTAGATCCATTTCCGATCCAAAATCCATAGAACCATCAGATTCGGGTCGGATCTAGGTCCGCATCCACCCCCATTACCAATCTAAAGGTATATATAATATAAAATATATATATAATATATTTAATTTAGTAGAAAAAATGATGCAAATCCCACTATTTACTGTGGTATGGTCGACCTAAGAGTGGCATGTCTCAATTTTGAGACATGACCTAAAATAATCTGTAAAACGGATGGCTAGCATGAATATAACATATATAGCAAGGTGACAATGAGTCGAATCTTAATCGGATTCGAATTGAACTTAGATATATTTCTGTGAATCCAAATCCGGTTCATTTAACTAATTGGACCTATTTTAAGATCCAAATCTAGTCCATTTGACTAATCGGACCTATTTTAAGATCCAAATCCGCATTATACTGATTCAGAGCGAATCAAGCTTTGTACCAACACACCCCAATGCACACCGAACCCTTAGATTAATATCGATTGACTCTAACTTGCAGTGCACCTCCTTTGAAAGCACGTCGAACTTCCACAGCGAACTAAGAATGACTATGTATCCACTTGAAAAGACATTACATTAGGGTACAAAGACTCTGAACACACTCAAACCTCACACTAACACACACCGACTCACATCGAACTCTCCAATTAACACCGATCGACTCCAACTTGTATTGCAACCATTTTGAACGCACGCTGAAATCCTTCATCGAACAAAAAGTGGGTGCAAATAAACTTGAGAAGATGTAACATTGGGAATAGAGACAAACTCGATCTCCACGCCAACACACCTTGACACACATGAACCCTTCAATTAACATCGATCGATTTTGATTTGTACTATAGTCCCTTCGAATGGATGTTAAAATCCTTCACCGAACTAAGAATATCTGCATATTCACTTGAAAAGACGTCACATTTGGAATAAAGACTCCGGACACGTTCAAGCCCCACACTAACACACATCAACTCACATCCAACCCTCTAACTAACACCAATCAATTCCAACTTGCACCACAGCCCCTTTAAATGCACGTTGAACTCCTTCACCGACCTAAGAGTATGTGTGCATCCACTTTAAAAGACATCGGGTTGGAGTACGGAGACTTCGAACGTGCTTGAGCCCCACACCAACACACACCGATGCACAATGAACCCTCCGATTAACACTAATCAACTCCGACTTACACTACATCCCATTTGAATGCAAGTCGAACTCTTTCACCATACTAAGAATGGGTCTGCATACACTTGGAAAGACATCAAGTTAAGGTAGGGAGACTTCAAACATGCTTGAGTCCTACACCGATACACACTGACACACATCAAATCCTCCGATTAACACCGATCAACTTTGAATTGCACTACAACCCCTTTGAGCACACATCAAACTCATTCACCTAATTAAGAATTGGTGTATATCCACCTGAGAAGACATCAGGTTGGGATACGGAGATTCTATCACGCTTGAGCCCACACCGGCACACACCGACGTACATCGAACCCTTTGAACCTTCCGATTAACATTAATGACTCAGACTTACATTGTAGCCCCTTTGAACACACGTCGAAATCATTCACCGAAATAAAAATGTGTGTGTATCCACTTGACAAGACGTCCCGTCAAGGTAAGGAGACTCCGAACAAACTCGAGTCCCACACTGACACACCTTGACACACACTGAACCCTTCGATTAGCATTGATCGACTCCAACTTGCACTTAACCCCTCCGAACTTATGTCGAAATCCTTCAATGAACCAAGAATGGTGTGCATCCTCTTGAGAAGAAATTCTGTTGGGGATCGGAGACTCCAGACAAACTCAAGCCCACACTAACACATCTTGATGCACATCGAACCCTCCAATTAACACTGCTCGACTCCGATTTGCACTGCAGCCCCTTTGAACGTATGTCGAAATCCTACAACACCAAACTAAGAATGGGTGATATCCACTTGAAAAGACATTCTGTCAGGGTACGGAGACTCCGGACAAACTCGAGCCCACACCAACACATCCCGACACACTCCAAACCCTCCGATTCATACCAATCGACTCTGACTTGCACCGTAGCCCTTCGAACCCACCTCGAAATCCTTCACCGACCTACAAATGGATGCGTATTGACTTGAAAAATGTGATTTTAGATTATCAAGACTCTAGACCCACTCAAACTCTACATTGATCCACACTAAACAACCCTAATCCACATCGACATGTACTATATTTCCTTTCAACTCCTTCCACGGCCCACAACAAATTCATGTGGTTTATCCATGCCATCCATTCAGTTTTTTAATTTGTTTTTAGGTGTAGACAAAAATTGAAGCATATCTAGATCTCAACTGAAACACAGAAGAGGAAACAATCGGAATAATGATTTCGACAGTAAATATTCAAGGACACTTTTTACGGCTCACCTAACACTCAGATTCGCCTCTTTTTTTGTCCAGTGATAGAAAAAAAAAATGGATTTTTTTTTTTTTAAACAGTGTTGATCAAATAAGTTAATGTAGGTGTGCCCCATTTTAACCCTCTAAAGGCCCCACCTAACTTTAGGGGTAAAGCTGTAATAAACGAACATAGGAGGGGCATATAGTCATTACTTATGTAGATGTATACTTTGAAAGAGCACTACGGTGTGAGTATGATTTTTATTTTTTTTGTCTTTTTGTGGCTCCATTGTGTAAAGACAAAATTGTCTTCTGTGTATGTTTAGCTTAACCTAACGCATGTGTAATGGATCCGGCCTCATTTTTAATATAATAACAAAGCAATATAGATCCATCAGTGAGCTTGAGTCACTGTAAACACTTTGCACCCGATTTTATTTCAATCATCCGTGTTTACAAAAAAAACATGGGCTGATAGTGCATACATGGCTCACTGTACATGCCGTGGGTATAGTATACGAGTTAATGATCCAGTCCATTCATCTCTACTTACCATCACTGTGGACCCCATAGAGGTTTCAACGGTAGGAATTTCCCTACCCACCTTAGAGATGTTGATTGATTGATAGTTTTCAGACATGTGCAAGGTCTGAGATTAGCTTGTCCAAGGGAAGTCCACCAAAAAAATCTGGTGGTGGGCCTTAGAGATGTCTCTGATCAGGCATATGATGTTAGCTGTTTTGTTTGCTTTCTGGGTGGGTCCCACTATTTTGGACCACCTTGATCTCTTCTCCTCAACAGGAATGGCCAGTTTTCTTCCCAGATGTTCTGATAAAATGATATCTGATTTCCTCAAATACCGAAAGAAGAAACAGAACTAGAACTGACCGGAGACATTATCAGAAGCATGGCAGGAACGTGGACCCCACCCGGAAATGAGCCCATGATACAGAATCGCTCCCTTTTAAGACAATCTCAGCAGCCCAAATGTTCCCGTGGCTCCTGTGCTAGATTGTCGCAGCCGTTGATTGTCGATCTTTTTCAGTTTTAAATGGACGGTCGATCGTCCATTTGGGTTCCATTGAGCGGATGGTGAGGATTCTCCTATTAACATGAATCATAGTTTGTGTCCCATCTACAACGAGAGGCTCGTGACGGTCTGATTTAGTATATAGAATGCCATGTGCATGCATGTATGTGATCCACCATACTCTGTTCGAGTATTAATTCCAGTGGCGGATGCCATGCCATGATCGGGCAGTGAATGATGGATCCTTCACTTGCATACATCCACAAATACGCCTGGATCACATGCAAAGGAAACTAACCATCCAGATTGTGGGCCCCACTCTTCAAGGAGCAAACTCAGGTGGGCCACACCTCAGGAACGAATGAAGATAGAAATGCCCACGGTTGAAGCATATTCGGGGAGCCATGGAAGCTCTGGGTCAGGCTCATATTTTGGGTTTTTTCATGCATCCTGATGGAGTCACCTTATGGACAGGATGATGGGGTATAAAGAGCAGTGGGGCCAAGAAGGTTTCAATGGTCGGCATTTCTATCCCCATCTGTTTCACAAGGTCATATTAGGATGCGACCCAAACAACGTGGCAGATCCAAAATTCAAGTGAGCCACACCACTGAAAATAATAGGAATGAAAACATCGACCATTGTAAATTTCCTGAGTCCCACGCTGATCTTTATATTCCATCCATTCCTGATCCAAAACTTCTTTGGGCCCCAATGATGTTTTGATGTAGGGTGTTTAATCCCCAGCAAATCTTTTGGCATGGCCTACCTTCTTCTTCTTCTTCTTTTTTTTAGTCCGTACATCCCACTGTTATAACACCCACCCCACTGTCAATCACACCACAATATTAGCCACCCTCACATGGAGTCCATACCAGGACCTCAGTGTTGAAACGAGGCTATGTTCACTCTGTCTAACACTTGGAGTTATGGATCTGGGTGTGGCCTACCTGAGTTTTGGATCTGTCTCACTTTTGGGCTCACATCCAACATCCAACGGAGTAGATGTTACAAGGAGATGTGGTGGCCCCACAGAGTTTTAGCTTACACAAGCAGCATGTAAGAAGGTTGCACACAACTAGTGTCCTGATTTAACACCTCCTCTCCATTAGAGATAAGGAAAGCAAAATCATCCCTACGAAGGTAAAATATTATCAAAATCTCAGTATGATGTAAAGTGCTCTTACCTTGGAGATCTAGGGACTCATTGAGCCAATTATATCTCAGATCCAAGACCTCCAGCTTACTCAAATTTGCCAATTCTGCCAAAATTTATATTAAAAAAAAATAATAAACGATCGGTGTTAGTCCCTGATCAACGTCTGTTATCTATTTTAGCATTAATAGTGTGGATCACCAAACCATCGGCTGTGCAAGTACAAACTGGAGACTAAGGTGTTTCACAAACTCTTAGGGAGCACGTACCCTCTTGGACAAATTCTATGAAAGCAGAGAAACCCTTCAAAGTGGTTGTCAGAGAGATAAAGGAACCGGAGCATTGTGAGGTTAGAGATGAGAGATGAGGAGATTTTCCCACTGAGTCTATTTACGGAGAGATCAAGTAGTTGGAGGGATGACAAGTTGCTGAGACATGGAGGAAGGCTCCCTACCATCTGATCATGCATGTAGATCCCACAGTGCACATGGCTCCATACGAATTTAAATGCACCATGTACATTGACCATTTAACCATGTATGTGTGGTCCCTTTATGCTGTGCAAGTGGAGCGCAACTTGGCAGCTACGACCCAAACCAGCGTGGTGGGTGAGACCCTGACTGTAGGAGCCCACATCAATGTATGAATTATATATCCACACTGTTGATCCGTTTTTCAGATTATTTTTTGACATGGTCCCAAAACTGAATTAGATACGAATTTCAGGTGGACTACAACACAGGAGATAGTTATTATTGACCATTAAAAAACCTTTTGTGGGCCACCAAGTTTTGGATCAAGCCGGTATTTAGTTTTTCCTTTCATGGGGGTCTGTGTGACCTTATCAACAGGTTGGATGCTGAATGAACATTACGGTGGGTGCTAGGAAGTTTTTAATGGTGGGCATAAACGACCACTGTTTCCTATGTAATTCACCTGAAATTTGCATCTACTTTATTCTTTACCTTGTCTTAAAATAAGCTGAAAAAATAGCTGGACGGCGTGGGTATACAATGAATACATCAAGGTGGACCCTACGGTCAGGGTCTCACCGATGTCACTGGTTCTGAGATAGCAGCCAAGTCACGCTTGTGCAAAAGTGAAGATCCAAACCATTAACCCTAACCATCCATCTTATTATGCAATTCAGGCCAAGGTGGAATGAACTAGTCCATTGATCTTTATCATTTAATTGTGTGAGTCCATAATGATGCTCGGTATAACCATTTGATCAATGGTGACCATTTCTATCCCTACTATTTCTTGTGGTGTGGGCCACTTGAGTTTTGGATTTGCCTAATTTTGCCCTCATGTCCTAAGATCAGCTGGCAAAACAGAATGGCGGAGTAGATGTTATTGAGATGTCGCAGTGGGCCCACAGTTTTGGGGTCACACGGGCAAGCGTCTTAGGAAGTAGGAAATAGGAGATTCACATCTCTTCCAATTGGGAGTCCGATCAGCAATCCTGTGGGGGCTTTCCAAGCTTTATATGGAACCTCTTCTCTATCTATCAGGTTATCCTTGATGTTATGATCTCAGGGCCAAAAAATCTGCCAGATGCACAACTGTGGTGGACCATACCACCTACAACAACGGGGATGGGAAGATAACCAGATGTTTGTGTGTGGCCCACCATGGTATATATTTTTAATTTAAGACATTAGTAGGTGTAACTCACTAAGATGAAGAGAACACACAAAATTCTCTGAAACTCAAGCGGGCAACACCCTGTGAAGTTAGGTTTTAGGAGAAACTTTAACCATTTTTTAGGCCCAAAGGAATTTTGCTTGGGAAATCTTTTGTATGTACGGTGAAAATAAAGGGCTTCACCTAATGGATGGAGAGGATTTTAAAAACATGGTGGGTCACACAGCTTGTTGTTTCTTGCTTATGAGCCTAATGGATGGAGTGAAACAGGGGTTATTAACGATTCCAATTGGACACTTGTTTATGAGCCTCTATAACATAGAGGAAGATCGAATCCCTTGTAACCCCAAGTGAGGCCCCTCCATGATGTTTTTGTTATATCTACTCCGTCCATCCATTTATATAGCTCATTCTAGGACATGAGCCCAAGTACGAGGAAGATCCAAAACTCAGGTGGGCCACACCTCAGGAAAGAATGAAGATAGAAATGCCCACGGTTGAAGCATTTCGGGGCGCCATAGAAGATCCGGATCAGGCTGATATTTTGGGTTTTCCTGCATCCTGATGGAGTCACATTATGAACAGGTTGATGGGATATAAAGGGCACGGTGAGCCAAGAAGGTTTCTATCCCCACTGTTTTGTGAAGTGTGGCCTACTCGAGTTTGGGATCCCCATTGTGTTTGGGCTCAGATCCTAACACAAAACGTCACGATGGGCGCCACAGAACTTGGATTACAAGATTCCTGTAGCCCCGGGTTACAAGGTGAGATCCATCCATGTATACATGGCTGTGCAGCCAAAAGCTCTGTGGGGGCCCACCATGATGTCCATCTAACATCCGCTCCTTCCATCATTTTTGGGTGATCCAAAATTCGAGTGAGCCACACCATAGGAAACATAGGAATGGAAACACCAACCATTGAAAATTTCCTGAGGCCCACGGTGATCCTTCTATACCATCTACGATAGGCCCCAATGAAGTTTTGATGGTGGATGTTCAATCCCCAACAATTCTTGTGGCATGGCCTACTAAGTTTTGGATGTTACACACACGGATATGTGGTGGGCCCCACAGAGTTTTAACTTACACGAGGGACGGGGATTAGCTACTGACAGGTTGAGTAGCTACCTCCCTACTGAAGTGATGTCACCACTTATGTGGGCCCCACCATGATGTATGTTTTCTGTCCACAACCGTCTATCCATTTGGAGAGATCATTTTAGGACATGAGCCAAAGAATGAAGCAGATCCAAAGCTCAAGTGGACCTCACCAAAGAAAACAACGGGGATTGATCTCTTACCATTAAAAATTTCTTGGGGCCACAGGAGTTTTCGATCAAGCTGATATTTAAAATTTCCCTTCTTCCATGTCCGTGTGAACTTATGAACAGGTTGGATCTCAAATAAAAATCATGATGGCCCTAGGAAGGTTTCAACGCTCAACCCCACTGTCCCCACTATTTTCTTTTGTGGGGTCTACTTGAGATTTGTATTTGTCTCATTCTTTAGCTCATGCCCTAAATGATCTCTCCAAATGGATGGACGGTGTTGATACAACACATACATCATGTCGCAGCCCACAGAAGCCGGTGACATCACTTCAGTAGCGAGGGAGGTAGTACTCAACACCTGCCCGTAGCTAATCGGCGTCCTTACACGAGCACATGTAAGAAGGATGCACGCAACTAGTGTCCTGCTTTAACATCTCCTCACCATCAAAGATAAGGAGAACAAAATCATCCTTATGAAGGTAAAATATTATCAAAATCTCAGCAATATCAAAGTGCTCTTACCTTTGAGATTTAGGAACCCATTGAGGCCAATTATCTCCCAAATACAGAGCCTCCAGCTTCGTCAATTTTGCCAATTCTGCCCAAATTTGAATAATAATAAAATAATAAAAGCATTAAAGGGAGAGTTTGTAAATGTGATGATGCTATCAATTTTGGTTTAATTTCTGTACAATTAATCAACAATTACTTTCAGAGGACAAGGAACCCTCCAATGCATTCGAGCTTAGATCAAGACTCTGGAGGGATGAGAGTGCACCCAAATACCGTATAATGCTTCTATTGAAACCATTCCAGCCTAGTTCCAGATGCTCTAAGTTGCCCAATCGGGACAAAATTTCAAAACTTGGGTCTGGTACTCCAAACGAATTATTGTTTAGAGACAAACTCTTAAGGGATGAGAGTGCACCCAAAATGTGGTAGGATGCTTTTGTTGAAGGAGTTAGAGCTGAGGTCAAGGTGCTCCAGCTTGCCCAATCTTTATTACCAATATGCTCCCTTAGTTAGATCTTGTGTCCGAAATGAAACAGGGTGCTTTTGTACTGAATTGAGTTGTAAGAGTTAAAAACAGGGTGTCCATCACACATCACAGTGGGGTCCATACAGCTCGACCTCATCTATGAGGTCGAGTTCTGTGGGCCCCACCGTGATGTGTGTTGAACATCCACACTGTGAATTTGGTAGGCACCCTCTAAGTTAAGGGATGTGCAAAAAGTCAGCTATACATGGAACTCAGGTGGGCCATACCATCCAAAATCATGTGAAGATATGCCTAAAACATCTAAAATCCCTTGGTGGGGCCCACCTGATTTTGGATACTGTTGAAACTTGGTCTGGCCCCTCATCCAAGTGGGGCACACTCAATGGATGGGTTGGATGTGTGATCCACATCTAGGTGGGGCCAGTGAATGATCATAAAGGTTTTAATGGGCAGATAACCCTCTTAACTGTTGTATGTGGTGTGGCTGACCTAAGTCATGGATTGACATGATTTTTTAGTCCATGGCCGACTATAGAATGGTGCATCTGACTAATGGAGTGGATTTGTGATACACGTCACGGTGGGGCCCATAGAGCTTGACATCATGGGAGCTTCCCATGAGGTTGACCTCGCAGTACCATTTCCCAAACCAAACCCCCCCCCCCCCCCCCCCCCCCCCCCCGCAACATGCTGAAGAGGAAACACTTAAGGGCCTCTATTTCCAACATGCTTCGAAGAGATAGTGATTCTGGAGTAAATTAAATTACAAAGGTTAAAAATGTTTCTCTTGGATAAGACCTCAAATCCCAACAACTCTGTTTTTCATTTTTTTCAAGTCATCATCATCGTCATCGAAACCTTATCCAAAGTTATTGGCTTTGGCTTGTTTTTTAAAGTCCAAATTGAAATTAACAGAATTACAGTTCAGATCCTTGAAATCCCTGATATGAATGCTAATGAGTTTTCAATTTGGTTATTTCCACTTCACTAATAATTGCAGTACATTAATAAGTGCTCCAAATGCACCCTTAAAGATGCATACATATCTTGACATCTTGGTCCAAATTCTGGCACTGTTGAGTGCATTTGGATGTACGATCACATTGAATTTCAATTATTAAATTTTGATTCCCTTGTCAGCATTTGCATTCATGCTACTTAGCTTCAAGTTCAAGGAAACGTAGTTAACTTCTATCATTTCCTCCTTAATTAGATAAAAAATTTCGCAACTCAAATCATTTGGCTTTCCGATGGTAGCCTTGATTTCACCAATAAAGGTTAGATAGTTAAGACCATCAAAGAATAAATTACATAAAAGGCCAAAAGAGCAAACGTTATTGCAGTTCCTTGGGCTCTTCTTATTGTCATTCCCCTGTAGTTATATGGGATGTTTGCAATTTAATTTACCTAGCCAAATGTTCCCTGAGCTCTCTCATGTAGGAAGATTGAACCAATCGGGTATTCGATGGAAGCTTTAAGCTCCAAGAGAGAAATCCTCTCCTTCTCCAAGCACCCAAGGCACCCATGACTATGGTATTGAACATAAAGCAAAGCCCACAACCACAAAACCAATGCCCAATCCATGAAAATTGTAGTAGTTTTCCGGTATTTATTATTGCAGGAGAATGTGATTCAATTTATAAGCGTAAAAGTTCTAAGGTTGGTCAGGGTCCAGGGACAGGTGGCTAGAGATGATGAGGTAAGGCAGATTGGGTGAGGTTTTAAGTGATGGTGCTCTGTGGGCCCGACTAATATGTATTATTTTATCCAGGTCATCTATCCATTTTGGATCATTATTTTAGGTCCATAAGCCCCAAAACTACGCAGATCCAAATCTCCGGTGGACCTTACTCTAGGAAAATAGAGGTGATTCAACACCCACCATTAAAAACTTCCCAGTGGCCACTCTAATGTTTATTTTCTATCCCATGTAATAATTATGTCACAGCGACCCGGATGAAGGGAAAGCAAACATCAACTTGATCCAAAACTTTTGTGGACCACGAAAAGTTTTTTAGTTGTAGGCATTTAATCACCACTCTTCTTGAGGTATGGTCTGCCTGGGATTTGGATAAGCCTAACTTTTTTGTTCATTACCTAAACAGACAATGCTGTATGGTTGCCTGCATTTTGGTTGAATTTAAAAAAAAAGAGCTTACTTTTAGACTCTTCCCTAAAATGTGCCATTTCACACCGATATATATTTAATGAAAATGGCAATACTACCATTGAAAAAGAGTGCGGTTGAAGGCGCCTTAGGCTCTCATTGATCCACGTCATCATTGATGACGTCTGCTCACTAAACAGGCCGATCTCCTCTCTCACCAATGGATTGCGTGCCACGCAACCCACTTTTACCCGGTAAAATTTCTCTTAGCCTCATTATGATTTATCTATTAGATCCACACTGTCCATCGATTTTTTTCAGATTATTCTAAAGTACAAAATAAAAAAGAGGTACATCCAAAGCTCAAGTGGACCACATAATAGAAAGCATGTGGGATTGAATGAGTAACATTGAAACCTTCCTACAGTCCACTGTGAAATTTATTTCCTATGTAACCTCTTCATAAGGTCAAGCAAAGGTCAAACAGACATGGATAGAGGGAAAACATAAATATCAGCTTTTTCAGAGCAATCTGTGGCCCAAAGAAGTTTTCAATGGTACCCGTTCAATTCCCAC
The DNA here is from genome assembly GCA_003013855.2 of Liriodendron chinense. Taxonomy (NCBI): domain Eukaryota; kingdom Viridiplantae; phylum Streptophyta; class Magnoliopsida; order Magnoliales; family Magnoliaceae; genus Liriodendron; species Liriodendron chinense. Next base: position 14,681 of record PVNU02002854.1, read on the forward strand.
TATTTCCTATCATGTTGCCCACTTGAACCTTGAATCCGCCTCCTTTTTTTTGTTATCGTTCCGAAAGGTATGAAACAATGGATGATCTCTGTGGATCTAATACAGAAGTCATGATGGGCCCACTGAAGTTCCACATTTCAACCGTTTGGGTTTTCTTCCCTCCGGTGTGCATAGGAGTTTCTTGACATGTGAAATTTATAATGGCCCATGATAATTTATTTCTTAGATCCATTTCGTTCATACATTTTCTAAGAACTATCCAAAATATAAGCCTAAAAACAAGGTAGATCCAAAGCTCAAGTTGAACACGCCAAACGAAACAGTAGAAATTCATACTACCGTTGAAAACATCTTAGGGCTACAGACGGCTCTGATCAAGAAGATATTTGCGTTTTACCTTCTTACAGGTATGTGTGTGGCCTTAACTAACAGCTTAAATGTCAAATAAGCCTCATGCTTGGCCTTAGGAAGGTTTCAACGGCAGTTTGTGTAATCCCCACTTCTTTTTTTAGTGTGGTCCACTTGAGCTTTGGATGTACCTCATTTTTGGAATCATGCTCTAAACTTATCTAGAAAAATTGATGGCCGGTGTGGATGTAACAAAAAGGTGATGGGGAAGGGTGGATAAGTTCCACCCGTTAAAAGTATTGAGATGTAGCACGCGATGTAATCGGAAGAGAGGAATTCGGAATATCTTGTGAGCTGGAGGGGCGCGACTTGGGTGAGACCCCGGAACCAGCGATGTGGGTGGGACCCTGAACCTAGGGCCCACCTCGGTGTATTTGTTGTATATCCATGACGTCCATCTGTTTCTTCAGATTATTTTAGTACTAAATCCTAAAAATGAAGCACATGCAAATTTTAAGTGGACCACACCACAGGAAGCAGTGCTCATTGAACTGCTACCATTGAAAACTTTCTAGAGTCCTACGTAACGTTTATTGATCATCCAATCTGTTGATTAGGTCACGTAGGTAGGGATGAAATGAAAAAACAAATATCAGGTTGATAGAAAACTTTTATGACCCACAAAAATTTTTTAATGGTCGTTAACCAGTTTTTCTTATGGTGTGGTCCACCCGAAATTTGCATCTTCTTTATTTTAGTTACCATCGTATAAAATAAGCCGAAAAAGAAGATGAACAACATGGATATACAATTCATATATAGAGGTGGGCTCCTACAGTCAGGGTCCCACCCACATCGCTGGTTCCGGGGGTCTCACCCAAGTCGCGCCCGGCCCGAGCTGGAGTTATGGGAAATGACGTGGGCGAATGAGAAGCGTCACTGGAATTTTCTATGCTTTCAACACAGACGATCCACGCTCCTTGAAAAACCTTTCATTTGCCATCCCGACTATTCATCTGGTGCCGCTGATTGGATACAACCATATCAATGGCTTGGATGACTGAACCATAAGCCGACTTACAAACTGTCAGCCGAGCAACAGTACTGTAGGAAACATTTCAACGATAGGTGCCATTGTCCCTACTGCTTTCTGGCGATATTTCAATGGTGGGTGCCATTATCATAAGATCATAGAGAAGTGGATGGAGGGAAAACAAAAATATCAGGTTAATCCAAAACTTCCTGTGGCACCCAAGAAGTTTTCAACGGTCAACGTTTAATCCCCTTTTTGTGGTCCACTTGAGCTTGGATCTGCCATATTTTTTTAGCCCATGTCCTAAAATGACATGAAAAAATGATTGGACGGTGTGGATAAAATCCACAGATCACACGGTGGCACTCAGCCCTAGACTGTCCCGTGCTTGTGACGGGCGGGGGAATTGCCTAATCCGCATGGGAGCGAATTAGGTGTTACCCCGAGAACAGCGTAGTGGGTGTTACCCCTACGGTGTGGCCCCACATGGATTATATTTTAATATCCAGGCCGTCCATCCATTTCTCCAACCTATTTTAGGACGTTTTTCCAAAAATTATGTAAATCCAAATCTAAAGTGGACCATACCACTTGAAACAGTGTGGTTGAGTACCCTGCCATTAAAAATTCCAAAGAGCAAATAGTAAGGTTTTGGTAATGTTTATTTTCCATCCAAGCTGTTGATAATGTCATGAAGGTCTGGATGAAAGGAAAATATAAAGATCAGCTCGATCTAAAACTTTTGTGGCCCACAAAAAGTTTGTAATGGTCATTCGTCATTTGCAATGGCCCGATTTCAATCTTTCTCATTTTTTTTTATCATGTATTGAAATCATGATCCATGAAGAAAGGACAATGTGGATTAAACACACGCATCATTGTGTACAATGGAGTACGATTGTGCGCGAGAGGTAAGGTTAAAAAAGGGCAAAATTATCTTTTTAAAAGATAATGGATGAAATTCTGTAAAAACAACGGGTTTTTTACCATATTTTCAAACCTTACGTGGGATTACAGGATGGAGTTTAAAAGTAGGCTCTTTTTTAAATGCAGCCAAAGTATCCAAACCGACATTGGCCCTTACCTAATATATAGGTTGTCGGCTTGCAATCTTCATCCCTTTGAAAGATGCCGAGGAGAGAATTACGGTGGTAGGAGTGTAGGTCATCTGCTCGTACTCAACAGGATTTTCTTGTATGCTGACCACCTGATTGGTCCAACTCAACACTGAAGTTGTCAGCATTGCTGCATTTAATGCAGTCAGTCCTGAGCTGGACCAATCTGCGTCGCCTAGCAGACTATCCATATTCTTCTTGGAAAACCTTTAGCACCAAGTTCCTGTTCTGGAAATCTAGGTGGGGTCCACCATGATGTTTGTGAAAAGTCCATGCCATTCATCCATTTTGTGAGCTCATTTTAGGACATTCGGCCAAAACTGAGATGGATTCAAAACTCATGTGGTCTGCACTAAAGGAAAAGGTGGGTAGGGAAATTCCTACCGTTGAAACCTCCCTGTGATGATGTTTATATGCCATCCATACCCTTCATAATTTCATTCCTATTTGGATGAACTGAAAAACCAAATATTAGCCTGATTCAAAACTTCCGTTGCCCCACAAATATTTCAACTGTGGATTTTCGATCCTCACATTTTCGGCCCACTTGAGTCTTGGATCCGGCTCATTTTTGGACTCAAGTCCTAAAATGATCTCACAAAAAAAGGATGGACTGGGTGGATTTCTCACAAACATGGCGGTGGCCCCACTTAGATTCCAAGCTTTTGTAGGAAATTGGCATCCGAAGCGGAGGGCTAACCCATGTGTTGATTCTGACGGGCACGTTGTGGAGCTAGGTTGACGCCGTGCGTCATGGGTGGAAAAGTTGAGAGGGGTAATCCGCCCATTAAAACCTTCATGATCATTTATTTGGCCCACTGAGATGTGGTTCACAAATCTAGCCCATCCATTGTATGTCCCAGTTGGATGAAGGGTCAGACCAAGTTTCAGCTACATCCAAAACTCAGTTGGCCCCACCAAGTGCTTTTAGATGTTTTAGGCATGTCTTTACATGGTTTTAGATGGTATGGCCCACCTGAGTTCTGTATACGATTGATTTTTGGGATATCTCATGACCTAAATGGGACCCATCAAATGCACGGTGTTGATGTCTGACATGTGGGGCCCACATAGCTCTTCCCATGAGGTCAACCTCATAGTACCACTTCCCTATATGTATAAACGGAGGCTTTTTTTTTTTTTTTTATACAGTATTTCTATTACACGAATATTGAAAGAGAAAAATAAGATATAATGGAGTGCATATTTAAAGCATACTTCTTTAAGCATCAACGTAGTTAGAGTAATGAGAATGCTTCAAACATGTCGATTAAGTTATTGAATTGATAGACATGTGGACCGTTCTCAGCAAGGTATGTGAGAGAAAAAAATTTGTGTATTATTTAACTATAAGAAAATCAGTATAGAATAGTCTTAGGGCCCACTGTAATGTTTATTAAATTGATGGACATGTGGACCGTTTCCAGCTGAGTATGTGAGAAAAGAAAACTATGTATTATTGAACTAATAAGAAAATCAATATATAATAGTCTACTTAACCCCTATATGATTCGGGTCAGGTTGGGTCACCTTTAACCCTAACCTGACCCATAAAAATCCGGGTTGGGTCGGGTCAACCCAAAAATTGAATTCGGGTCAAATTTTCTAACCCTAAACTAGAAAAATCCGGGTCGGATCAGGTCAGGTCAGGTTAGCGGGTCGGGTCGAATTTTGCTAGGTCTAATTGCCTGTGACCCCCGAGAGAGAGATACTTGTGTCGGGGCTATGTGGCGCCAACAGAGATGTTTGGGATAGATCCACTCCGTCCATATGTTTTTAAAGACTAAAATAGGTCAGGATTCTAAAATCATCCGGATCCAAAACTCAAGTGGGCCGTACCACATGGAATAGTGGGGTTTGAATGCTTGGGGGTGACAAAAGTTTGTATGATATCTGTGCCCAACCTTTATCAAAGTGGTAATAATCTTATGAACGGTTTGGATGGTATATAAACATCATGGTCAGGTCCAGGAAAGTTTCAACGGTGAATGTTTTGGTTCCCACTGTTTCATTTCGGGTGGCACACCTGATTACTGGATATACCTTATTTTTAAAATCATGTCTACTGTGGTTTTGAAAACATACCGATGGAGTGGATTTGTCACCGACGTGGAATTGTCGAAGTTGGAAGGAGAGTTTAGATAGGGTTGTCAATGGGCGGGCTTGGGCCTGAAAAATCAAAATTTTGAATAGGGCGATCCGACCCAAACAGTTCAAAATCCTGGCCCAGCCCGTTGACAGCACTAAGTTTAGAAACATATTACGTGAATGGTTAAAAATATGGTCACAATTTATTGGATAGTTAAAAATTAAAACTTTCCAATAATCCTATTTTAGTATTTTTCAACCAAATACCATTTTTTGGCTTAGTGACTGATGGGCCCTGAGTTTGTCACGGTTCAGATCGAGCTAACCCATGCCACGCGTATAATGACTCATCAAGCGTCATAGGCTGCCGAGTATCATATGACTACCTATGTTAATCCTGCAGGCTTTACTAAGACACCACACCATTAAAACAGCAGCACCCACCACTAAGATCAACTGGCACAAAATCAAGGATTGTTCTCTCATCAGGTGGACCACGCCATTAGAAGCAATTGAAAACCTACCGTCTGGCATAACGTACAAGAGCAGCCCACCTGGTGAGCAGACTGGTGTACCTGATTTGTGACCCGGTGCAGAAAGATAAATGAAATGATGACACATGGTACTGCAGAGATGATGTCTATGCTAACTGTAAAGAATTAACCATCAAGTTTGCTAGAGCAACAGGTGCCAACCAGTTAATAGTACACATCAGCAAGAGGCAAAAACGGTCGAAACAGGAGCTGTAGGGAAAAGAATTGAAGAATTTAAAGCATTACAAAGAAGGCATAGAGTCTCAAGAAACCTGTAGATGGGTGGTGTCCTTTGTTTAGGGCCTGCTCAGAAGAGGGTAAAATTCCAACCATTCTTAATCTTTTTAAAAAAAAAAGAAAAAAAAAAATTTACCAAATAAAATATGCCCAATGTGAAACACTTAAAGAGGCGCCTTTATTTCCAACACGCTCCCTTTTATCTTATTTCCAGAATGAAACGGAGCGCTGCTGCTGTAGTGAATTGAGTTGTAAGAGTTAAAAACAAATTTCTCTTTCTCTATTTATCTCGGAGAAGGCCTCAAATACTAATCTCTGATTTTTTTTTCTTTTTTTCGGTCATCATCGTCATTATCATCGATGCCTTACACCATTTAAACGTGTACGTTGGCTTTGAATGCACTATCAAAATCAAATTTCAAATTCGGTTGTGACCCTCCAGTACCCGTACTGGTTGGTACTGGAAAAGCTCTGTGCATTCCACCATGATGTATTATCTTATCCACACCGTCCATTCTTGTTCCAAGGCAGATCCAAAGCTCAAGTGTACCACACCACAAGAAGCAATGCAAATAGTGACCCCCCCCCCCCCCCCCCCCCCTTGAAACCTTCTTATAAGGACCAACAGCAATGTTTATTTTCCATCCAACCCGTTCATAAAGTTGCATAAACCTGGACGAAGGCAGAACATAAAAATCAGCTTTATCCAAAGCTTCTGTTGCCCACAAGAATTTTTCGATGATAGGAATTGAATCTCTACTTTTTCCTATGATGTGGTCCTCGATGTGGTCCACTTGACGTTTGGATCTGCCTCACTTTTTTTGGATGATGCCCTAAAATGAGCTGAAAAATATATGGATGGATTGTATGGATAAAACACATACATAATGGTGGGGCCCACATAGGTTTGACAAGTACATACTAGTACAGCTTGGTACAGGAGGGGTCACTACGGAATCTGAGTCCTCTCACTCCTTCCCCTCTTCCATCACTTAGGTAAAAGCCAAAGGTGGCTTCTTTTGACAGATCTCGGACAACAAAAGCCCTTCAAAAAAAAAAAAAAAAAAAACTGAAATCTTTGTTTTTGGCCTTAGTTGAGCTTATAATATGGCAGAATAGTAATATTATCATCTCCTGTACTGTGGCAAGAATGAACTAGCATCTCAAAATGTGAAATTTCTTTACAATTCATCAACTTACCTTCGGAGGTGAAGCGTCCTTCAAATTTATTCCAGCTTAGATCAAGGCTCTTGAGGGATGAGAGTGCACCCAAATACGGCAGAATGCTTTCGTTCAAGGAGTTACACTCACGACAAGGTGCTCTAGCTTGCTCAATCTGGACAATCTTTTGAAACCTGCATGCGGGTGATGTCATGTGTTTAGGGCCTTCTTAGCATTTGTATTCATGCTACTCAGCTTCAAGTTCAAGGAAACATAGTTAACTTCTATCATTTCCTCCTTAATTAGATAAAAAATTTGGCAACTCAAATCATTTGGCTTTCCAATGGTAGCCTTCATTTCACCAATAAGAATATATGGACGGAGTGGATTTTTCATGGACATCTCTATAGGCACCACACAGCCCCGGCCACAGGTATATACATGTCTATGCCCAGGGTCACAGGCAATTGGTTCTCGGTTGGCTTGATCCCCATGGCCCATCTGATGTAGAATTGTCCAAATTGGAAGAAAGTTTCTATTTTATTTTATTTTATTAATTGTTACTCGTGCTAGATTTGTGCAGCTTAGATAGGGGTGTAAATCAGCCGGACTCGGGCCTAAAAAATAAGAATTTTGAATAGGGCCGGCCGACAAACCCGCCCAAAACACTTCACAACCGAGCTGAAACCCACCCCAGGCCTGGCCAGCCCAAAGTTTAGACAGATATTAAGTGAACCAAAAATTTCATGCTTTTGAATCATCTAACTATCATGTATGGGCCCAATTCATTGGGTTGTTAAAAATAAAAAATTTCTAATCTTATTTTAGTATTTTTCAAACAAACCCCTTTTTTGGTGGTTGACTAAAGGGCCGTGAGATACTCACTGTTCAGATCGAGATAACGCATGCGACGCTTATGCTGCTTGATTATCATATGACTACCCATGTTTAGAGCTACACACGCCGAGCTTGGCCTTGCTCAAGCTTGGATTGATCAGTGGCCCATTGAGCGTAAGCTTGAGCTTGGCTTGAGCATCGAGCTGAAAACATTGCTCAAGCTTGGCTTTTTAGTTAAGCCGAGCGAGCTTTGTTTGAGCCAAGCCGATCAAGCTCCATCGAGCCAAGCCAAGCCGAGCCAAGTTTTTTTTTTCCCAACCCAACCCATCTAACCCAACCCACTTATCTAACCTGACCCAACTCAACTGGTTGTCCTAAGTCACCTGACCCGACCCAACCGAACTTTTGTCCATCATCATCGTCATCGTTATCATCATTATTATCATTGATGCCTACACCAATTAAATGTAGTCGGCTTTTGGAATGCACTATGAAAATCGAATTTCAAATTCGGTAGTGACCCCTCTAGTACCCGTACTAGAAAAGGTTTGTGACATACCAATGATGATGGAGTGGATTTAAAATTTATTTTGAATAGGGCCATCCGTGATTACTGGATATACCTTATTTTTAAAATCTTTTGAAACATACCGATGGAGTGGAATTGTCACCGACATGGAATTGTCGAAGAAGTTGGAAGGAGAGTTTAGATAGGGTTGTCATGGGCCGGCTTGGGCCTGAAAAATAAAATTTGAATAGGGCCATCCAACCCAAACAGTTTAAAATCCTGGCCCAGCCCGTTGACAGCACTAAGTTTAGAAACATATTACGTGAATGGTTAAAAATATGGTCACAATTTATTGGATGTTAAAAATTAAAAATTTTCAATAATCCTATTAGTATTTTTCAACCAAATACCATATTGACTGACGGGGCCGTGAGTTTGTCACGGTTCAGATCGAGCTAACCCATGCCACGCGTATAAGAGCTCATCAAGCGTCATACGCTGCCCGAGTATCATATGAGTATGACTACTATGTTAATCCTGCAGGCTTTACTAAGACACCACGCCGTGGGGTAGTGTGCTTTTTACCCAAAGAATGCAACTCATGTGGGAGATCAGCACCGTTAAAACAGCACACCCACCACAAGAGCAGCCCACCTGGTGAGCAGACTGTTGTACCCGATTTGTGACCGGTGCAGAAAGATAACTGGAATGATGACACGTGTTACTGCAGATGAGTGTATGCATGTATGCTAACTGTAAAGAATTGAAGAATTTAAAGAATTACAAAGGAGGCATAAAGTCTCAAGAAACAGAGCGCTGCTGCTGTAGTGATTTGAATTGTAAGAGTTAAAAAAACAAATTTCTTTCTCTATTTTTTTATTTTATTTTTTTTTTTTTTGTGGTTTTTTTTCTCTATTATCATCGATGCCTTGCACCATTTAAATGTGTCGGCTTTGGATGCACTATCAAAATCAAATTTCAAATTCGGTAGTGACCCTCGAGTACCGGTGCGGGTTGGTGCTGGAAAAGCTCTGTGCATTCCACTATGATGTATTATCTTATCCACACCGTCCACTCTTGTTGCGAGCTTATTATAGGGAATAAACTGAAAAATGAGGCAGATCCTAAGAAGGCATAGAGTCT